>JAAAKL020016933.1:0-10823 GCA_010016065.2 Carybdea cf. marsupialis auct. non (Linnaeus, 1758) | reverse complement strand
TTGATAGGAAAAAAGGTTTAAAAAGTATGGAGAGTCTTTCGTCTTAAATTTTGAGTTGGTCTTGAAATATTCTACAGTCGTTTAATAATAAAGTAACACCTAAGAGAATGATTTGGTTTTTAAAATTTTCGTGATAGCACAATAGATAGCCATCACGACTGTAAATCGTAACATAACACCGAAGGAAGAAAGTAAGATGAGGATTTCTGTGTCGTTCGTATTACCTTGACATTACAGGAAGTTGTCATTTGTAAATGATGAAGGGTTAAAAGAGGGCCAAGTGTCCGATGCAACTCAGAGAATACCCCTCTTTGACTTAACTTACTTGACTTATGGCGAATAGACATGTTTCTGTTCGAGCGATACCCCCTATGAAGAGATATCACCTCACCCATTCAATATCAGATCATACCGGCTAAACTTAGGGATACTATATGAAATGCTAGCCACCTGTTTGAACAATTGTGGTATCTTAAACAACACAACTTGTGTACTTCAACCTAATTAGAAGTCTTTGCCCTTACTTGTTCTTTTTTTCTCGCCGCTGTAGCACTTATCACCTCCTTCCGTGACTCCAAACAGCTTCTGACACGCAACTTGCAATTTTTCAACTTGACCTTTCTCATCACTGATATTGTTACTATTATTTCTCCCTTCGTCTCGTGATCATAAGCTGAACATGAACAGTCTACGATACGGCTGTGAGCAGCCCAAAAAATTAACATTTTGATGTGCCTTATCAATAGGCCCAACTGATTGTAGGATTTTCAAAAATTGTTCACGTGCCAAACTCTTCTAAGGACTGTTTGGTCTATATTGCTGTTGCTCTATATGTCAACTATTGTTTAACATATCCCCCTGCCTGTCGTCATTTGCAACTACCCTAGAAAATGCAGTACTTTGATATTCGTATGCATCGTGCAACCGTTGATATTGATTTGGGTGTTTACTAATTTGCACCCACACGTATTTATTCAGTAGCCCTTCTATGCAGCCTTTTCTTCCAGCCCCAGCCTATTCCAAACTCTCCCTTCTGTAAGCCAACTAAGGGTTATGCCTCGAAGACTACCACGGGTCAGTGGTCAACGCCCCTCCATTTTCCTAAGCACAACTACTCATGCATATTTGGAAAAACACCAAAAAACCCGATTATCAAAACAAGTCAGAAGAATTGCAGATGTTACAAAATCACGAACAAATAAGAAAGATCACACAAAAATCATATCGATTTTGACACCAGAAAGATCCTGCGTGCAATATTTGGGGTCATTTGCCCCTCGTAGACGGAAGATTAAAATATATCATTTTTTTACTTGTAGATTTTCTTCTTATAAAATCAGCTTAGAATTAGATAAATGGATTGTTGTCTCTGAATCAAGATAGTCTTTGCACTCTTACTTAAAATTTGGTGTGTCTCCTCCGTCTCAAACATCTTCGTAAGCGCCTGTGGAGGTACCTACACTGCCCCAAACTATCTATACCATTGGACCTATACTATAGCGGTTATGATTCAGAAGCACCCGAAACGCAAACGTCCGTATTCCCTTCACAAGGAATCACATACAACTTCATTCACACAGTAACATGTATTTGACTCGCATGTCACGTGTGTGCTTTCCCGAATGGACTATAATGCCGCTAATAGAACTCTACAAAATGGTGTTAATTATAGGGGTGATTATGACCAAAATGGTGAACATGATAGATTTACCTTTTTCATAATTATACCATTTTAAGTGTATCGTAAAAGAAGGATTTGCGTTCTTTGACTTGATCAAATTCTATACTATTTATTTTGAAGAACGCTTAAAAAAGGATGATTACTAGAGCAAGTACACTTGCATTACATTTCCACGGTAATGATATGAAAACCCTTTTTTTCTTTCTATCCACACTTTCTGTCTAAAGAAACAAGACAGTTTCAGATCACTTAATATGGTTAACTGCTTCCCAATAGAGAAAATTCTTGAATCGATGATGGAGGTCATAGTTAAAAGTATGCCCTCAGCCTTCTGGTTTGGTACGAGCCTTACGTATTGCCCACGCTGATTTTGTGGGTCACAAGCCCACCACCCCAGGTTCAGGTGTCCGGTGCCGCCCAAGTGTATAGAAGAGTGAAAATATGACTCATATGATTTTATTAGCCCCCTTTCGATAACGGATACGGCCCTTAAATCCTAATTTTAAAATTTGGAAGAATATCCGTCCTCTGTCTCAATGACTCCTCCCACTCCTTATATGATAATGAAGAGGGCGAGTTACTTGCGAAACAGAAAAATATTGTAAACATGAGCTTTAACCCATTCCTTTCATGGCAGGAGCTATATTTGTAAACACCTCAGGTCTCTCTGTGCTGACAGAGAATCTCACCGACTTAATCCTAGGGGTTTGAGATCGTCGGTCTAAAACGTCTGTTCATGAGAACACGATTCAGTGGAACAACTGAGACAAAACAGATCGAGTTTCACCTATCTGACCATATTGTTACAACAGCAGTTTTCCTATCTTCCTGTTGGCTCCCATAACCAGAGAATTATGCAAGATTATAATATTGACATTTCGTTTCGATTACACCCTAGACTCAGCGAGTCTCAGTTAACGGACTTCTCATATGTTAAACTTTCCCGCCATAAGATTAGTGCTGGGAAATAGAAGAACGAATAAATCTTGATGAATTGAAAACTCGTTTTCACCTCGAGACAATTACCCGCGTTATAACCGGTACTATTGTTCTGGTCAGGCCACCGTCTTAAGTACTCTATTCTTTTGGACATTGACCACGTGGATATTGCTTAATGATCGAGAAAAAATTCAGTGAAGTTGTGTTGGCCAAACATCTGTCGCTCTCTTCGCGTCTAAGTTTTGATAAATAATCCAGACTGTCTGAATGCATTAATGCATGGTTTAGCATTTTACTCGCCTGCTTGATGATATCAGAGTGAATATTTGGATCTATTTTGCTAGTGGTTCTATGGGATGCTAGTGTTTGTTTACCAATAAAGTATTTCGACTGCTCTAGAATGGATTCGCCGAAAGTAGCTAATGGAACTTCCCATCATTTCGATGGTAGAAATGGCCAAGCCATCAAAACAATCGAAAATCTGGCTTGGAAAAGTGCTTCGTACAAAACGTTATTTTTTCTTATGCTGGTACCACCTCTGATCGTGAATTATTATTTGGGCTGGTCATGGTTTGCTTACCCGTTAACCTTCTTTTTACTGCTTATACCGGCGTTTGGTGTCTTCATGATCGCCTTCAATCTGATTTCGGAAACAAGAACAGGTCGCAGAAGTCGTATAGATGACTACGTAACTTTCAACGACAAACATCTAAAGGACCAATATGGAGGCAAATTTATACCGATTCAAGTTCTGTATGAAGCGTACTTCGATGGTCGTTTGGATTGGAAAATAGACGTCTTGGAAGCGATGGAACATCGCGAAACCTACGTTACATATCGATTTACTTGGTGGCACGTCAAATTCTTCATTTTCAATTTTTTGCCTGAGTTGCTCTTTCACACTCGGAAACAAGATCTAGATCAAGTTAGAGACCATTATGATCGCGGAAATGACTTTTATCATGCGTTTTTAGGCGAGAGAATGGTGTACACGGCAGGAATTATGGAAAGTGTGGACAATTCTCTGGAAAAAATGCAAGATAACAAAATGGGACGAGTGTGCAAGAAGATACAATTAAAACCTAACGATAGGCATTTGGATATAGGGTGTGGTTGGGGAACTCTTGTGAATTACGCAGTCGAGCACTATGGATCAAGGAGTGTCGGACTGACTTTGGCCAAAAATCAAACTGAATATGCTCGGGAAATTGCAGGAAAGAAGGGGCAGGGGGATAGGGCAAAATTTGTCTGTGCAGATTATCGCGACTTCAAGGACAACCATTTTGACAAAATCACTTGCCTCGAAATGGCTGAACATGTTGGAATACGTCTGTTCGGCAGCTTCCTTAATCAGGTGTACGACATGTTAGATGATAATGGTATATTCTTTCTTCAGATAGCAGGTCTTCGTCGTGCTTGGCAATGGGAAGACTTTGTTTGGGGTTTGTTCATGGCAAAATATATCTTTCCTGGTGCTGATGCTAGCTGCCCTCTGAATTTCGTGGTAGGCCACTTAGAGGCGGCAGGATTTGAAGTGCAGTCTTGTGAAACAGTTGGCATCCATTACTCTCACACTATTAGGCGATGGTACTTGAACTGGATCAAGGAGGACGTCAAAGAAGATATCACAAAGAAATATGGTGAGCGTCTGTACAGAATTTGGGAAGTATTTCTAGCCTGGTCAACAATCATTGCTCGTCAAGGCAATTCAACTTGCTTTCAAATAGTAGCCCATAAGAATCTGAATCATTATACCAGAAATAAGTTTGTATTTACTACCAAATAAATTGTCTAGGTTCTACTTGTTCTATCCTTAGGTCCTTCTCATAGCTGTATCATGTACAGTTTACAGTTGTGTCTGTTTTACAATGTGGCCCACACGTTTGCCGTTAATCTGACATGGCTCGACGCACAGAGTTCTCTCCTCAGTCGAACAGACAATGCATCGAGAGAAATCACAAATGAGCATTTGTGAAGTGTGCTCCACTGGGGGTTTTGTTTATAGGTTTCCATGATGGTTTGCCAGAACAGACAATACTAGACGAGCGAAAAAGATGTCTACAACTGCTCATTCGTTTATTACTTAACTGGACGAATATAGTGGTCAAAAAGACATTCTTATTAATTATGTGGAGGAAGGCTGTATTTTATTGCTTTTATATGGTTGAAACTTTGACTTAGCAGATATAAAACGATATCAGGTGGAAGTCAACTTTTCTGGGTATATCCTTTGGTAATATCATAACTGTCTATACTCGTGTACTTTGGAACTTCCCAATTGTTATGGGAAGTCAACGTGATCAGGAGAGTCAGTTTACATTTGGTTATCACGACTTCGCGTTCAAAGGTTCACGAGGCGAGTCTAACAAAATATGACCGGGTATCAAATATGAAAATCATGTGAGTCTGCTTCTTCAAAGTCAGATTACATAGATCAGGATAGACAGAAGTACAAGAGATAAAATATGGTCTAATTATATCTTAATAGTATATGTTTTTTGGACCAGTTAAACAGAGTGTAAAATATCAGTTATCTTAATAGCAGTGTTTTGTTGTTTTTCGTATTTGGTTTTCTGTTTTTATAACATAATATAATAACTTTCGTTGGTTTATTGGTGATTGAGTTCCCTATTCGAAGATTTCCCCATAATATATTAAGAACTTGAGATATGAAAAGGCTGGAAGCGGTATGGTCCGTCGTCACTTGTACATTTGATTCTCCTCTAATCAGAATAGCCATCTGGACTTGCTTGAAATGAGGACCATTTAAGAAGAGTAGTTGTAAGCTAAATCGCACACTTCGAATTTAAGCAATATGTTAACATTCTGAAACTGCCTAGGTGAGAGCATAAACGTGTAGGGTTTTATTTGGCAGTCTT
Organism: Carybdea cf. marsupialis auct. non (Linnaeus, 1758); assembly: GCA_010016065.2. Lineage (NCBI taxonomy): Eukaryota > Metazoa > Cnidaria > Cubozoa > Carybdeida > Carybdeidae > Carybdea > Carybdea cf. marsupialis auct. non (Linnaeus, 1758). The sequence continues at coordinate 5,324 of JAAAKL020016933.1, read as the reverse complement.
CCTAGTGTTAAGATCATAATGCGTGACTGAGCAGGTAGCCAAGCTGTCGATACTCGACAGTTTCTTGCTCGCTCAGTGTTGGAACTCCATCTGATTCACAATATCCTTTGTCTGACTCTACCTACCGTGTTGAACTACATTTCGGCGGAACACCATAGTGTTCTCATTAGTCTATCAGGAAATAGCCATGGCTAACCAGAGCCGAAGAGCTGGGTATCGTCTGTTTGTTGTTTGGTTGTTGGACTTGACATATTTATATTAACTTACTTCATAACAAGCGTTTGATTCGCTCGTATCTGTTTCTTTAAAGTTCAGACTGCGTGTTATGGTACCTGTTGCCTAGGGACTATAAATGAACAGGTAGCTCAACAAATATCCTGTCATTCAACCATTAACAATTTATTTCTCGATTTCCTTTTGTTTTTCTCCTCTACATTCTGCGCTCGAGAGCTGTTGTCCCAGAATGTGCTAACGCGGCGTGCAACACGAATCCAGTACGAAATTGTGTTTATCAACTGAAAGAACGTTAATGAGATAGCACCATGAAACTCATTTCATAAAGATACTTCATTTCTGCTCAAGAGTCAAAATGAAGCAGGTATCTCACATAGTTAAAATTTGAGGTAACATGGCTATTATCCAGTGACCCTAGGATAAAATCTACACTAATTTTTCATGTTCAAGGTGAAAGAGTAAACCATGGCTCTTAAGAAATAAGCCGCAAGTTTTCCAAAGTGACATTTTAGCATGGCCGCAACTGAAGCTGTGATCATATTTCCCTACTAAAAGATTCACCAACAAACATAGAAAACATTTGCCACTGTGATTAACACTAGAACCAGTGAGTTATTGCGTTCAGTAGGTTATGTTCAAATACATTGATGCAGTTTTAGACTTATAAGCTGCCAACTGACCATCAAACAAAAGCCTTTGATAACCAGTTTCTTAGGAAGAAGTAATGTTTACAATGACATAGCCGGGTATTGAGGCTAAGTTTAGCGGAACATATCTAATGTCATTATAAGCTTATGCGAAGACAAAAGAACCCATAATGGTTACTCGGTCTTGTGATTTTATTCCTCAAAATCCCTTTTTTCACGATCGTATGCTTTCCATAGAAGGATTTTAGCCTCTTTCTCAAGATACGCACGACTTCAGTGAATGAAGCTTTTTATGGTTGCTTTAAACGCAACTTAAAAGGTCTGATGTTGTGGTCGGTCAGGCGTTAGCATTTCTGATTTTATGAAATATATATAGCCTGCTTGTTCAGAGAGGTACGTGAATGCTTTGTTTAATACTTTCGGGGAAAGATTTAAGACGACTATTTGGTAGATGTGTGGGATTGTACTGCAGTCCTCTTAAATTAGTTGTTTGATGCTAGAAACGAAAAATAAAGATAGGGTCGAGCATGGCTCATTCTTATGAACCACATGAATTTGAAGTACATAATAAATAGCAAACAGGAATAGCCACCCCCGTCCGTAGATGCAACCACTTGGAGCTTACGGGATGGAGACCCCCAATAATGTACTCTTAGGTTCCTAAAAAACGGGGGGGTCGGAAATTTTCCATATATTAATAAACGGGGGGGTTCAGAATTTGGAAAATTGCCAAAATCTCTAAAATAACAAAATTCCATCATCTTTTTAAAAGTAAGAGAAAAAAAATAAAGAAAGAAGAAAAAAGCGAAATGTCTCCGATATATTAACGGAGATCACAAACAATTTATAAAACATGAAGAAAAAAAAGGACAACCTCACGTATAAAATATTTGAAAATTAATAAACGGGGGGGTTCCTAATAAGGTCCGGGGTGGTCGGAAAAAATTGGAAATATTAATAAGCGTCCCAGGACGTTTATTAGGAACCTAAGAGTAGATTTTTTTCATTTTACTTGTTTGAAGTGAAGCATGTGTACGCAGGATTTTGCAGTCAGAGCGGCTTTCATTTTCTGTTGGTTGTGCCACCAACATTCATAAAACAGAATATGCTTGATTTTTCTTTGGATGAAACTTCATTCGAACCCCTCGACCTAGGCCGTCGATAGGGGGTAGGCGAGGCTGGAGGGCCGGGCCCCGAAAAAAATTTGTTCTATAAAAGAAAGCCTTAGGCGTTTCTCCCAGAAATCTACTGGGTCCCAGTGCTATGAAACACCCCAGGGCCCGCGCTGTCCTCGACGGCCCTGCCCTCGCCCTACGCATTAAGACACCATAAATATATGTTTTGTTAGTAAGAAAGGCATCGTATTTTGCGATAGTCTTGCAGGATGTAGAAGACACCAATCACACCTACGCGTTGATGGACTACTCTCTGGTCTTTAATAGCCGGGGGTTGAGAAATTCTCAAGAATTAATAGCTGGGGATTAGGGAAAAAAACGACTTTCCTTATTCGTAGAAACAGGTTTAATATATAACAATGATGTGCAATAAACGTTTTACAGTACTTTATATATTAACGAAATATAAACAAAAGATACTAACAATAGTATATATACTTCGACAACTTCAAAAGCTTTTATGCACGGATTTTTAACAACTGTAAATCAACTGTATCAAACAACGTTGAAGCTCGGCTCAGTGTCCCTTCTCAACCCCCTCGCCTCTCCCTACGATTTCATACAAAGGAATCATTCAGATACGAAGCATGAGCTTTGAGTCAGGAACGTAGATGGGGGGCACCGATGAACGAAAACTAAATATGAATTTTCAATCTAAAATCAAACCTTAAAAAATCATACGCCTAAGAGCATTCTTTATTCTTCAACCCTGCTCCACCCCGTCAGACTTCTGTTCGTTCTTAGTCTTTAACCCTAACCCACCCCCCAATGGTCTGTTCATACTCGACTCTTCAACCTTGACCCACCCCTCGATGGTTTGTTCGTTCTTAGTCTTCAACCCTGACTCACCCCTCAATGGTCTGTTCATTCTTGATTCTTCAACCTTGAACCAACCCTCAATAGTCTGTTCATTCTTGATTCTTCAACCCTGACCCAACCTTCAATGGTCTGTTCATTCTTTATTCTTCAACCCTGCCCCAGCCTTCGGAGTTCTGCTCATTCTTAATATATACCCCGCCGCCATTTACGAATACCAGTAAACGTAGGCTGTGGTTTCCAATCCGGTTAATATGGTTTGTGTTAGGTAAAGATTTAAGAAACAAGTTAGAAGCACAAGCAGCCTCTGATATGCGATTTGAAACTGACGCCTAGCTGTATCCAAGCTATAATTGGAATTTCTTCTGTTCAATTATTGCACTTGGAAAATAAACCAAACTAAAAAGATTTCCCAAACTTTGTACTGGATTACTATTGATTATACACAAAATCTCAACCGAGCAATAAAAGTGAATGTCACTTTCAACGCACTGTACGCACTGTAACAAACAAATGTTCACCCCACCCCCCTCCCGTCACGTCACTTCACTAGTTTCAAGAGTTCATCAAGAAGCAGTAAGTTTGAGCACAACGTAACCTGAAGAAAAGCATCCACACAGAGCACAATTGTCTTGCAGGCGATGTGAAAATGGAATATCGTTCTAATGGGCCTATGTAATTTGGCATGTAAAATTCAGCCTGTCTTTTACTGATCATTGCTCCTAGAGTTTAACATGTTAAAATATTCGACACCCTCCCCTGATGCGTTTATTCGATTTTAGCAAAAAAATAAATACTTTTAACTATTTACAACTTTAGATCCTGTGGAGAATTATCACCAGGCCCTTTGATATCTACTTATCGTTCGCGGTAAGTGTATAATCAGTTTTCTCCTACTTGTGATTGCACACACACGTTATACTAATAGAGTTATGTTTTACACAATCTCGAGCCTATTTTCTCGAAGTTTTCTCCACAGATCCTATTGCAGTGGCTGTTTCGGAGGCTGCGGGGCCCTATAACGGTCATGCATAGCAAGGCGTTTCAGACATGATCGTACTGCAGGACTTCTTGAGATACTGTATTCCCTCTGGTGGGTATAGTTTTAAGTTTTCACGTGCTTCCACGAGACTAATATGGGCAGTTAGACACTATTTTCGTATCATTGAAGCCCCTAAACAACCTATGTGCTATTGGTCCTTATGGAGATCATTTTGCATCAAATATTGAAATTATGTGTTTAAATTACTATTAGGAATCATCCGTGCACACTTGCTACCTGCTTGCCAGCCACCATCTACAACATTTCATACAGACTGCGAAAAGAAATTTGTACTTAGGACTTTACATCGCTCTAAACATTAAGGTATGTATAACGTGATTCTTTTTACAATAAGGTAAATCAAAATAACCATTTAATAGGAACTAAAGGATCGATGCAAACAGCATAGTTTTTATATGATGACATTGAGATATAGTTCCATGGCTTTATGACATAGTACCTAGGCTTTACCACTTTAACTCATACTTTGCACAAATCAGAAGTTGATGGAGATTCACACCGACATCATACATATTTTATTGATATTGATGAGTACCCTTCGTGGTGATGATTACTAGTGATTGCTAATGTTTCACAGTGTCATTAGACAAGCTGGTCTGCTTCGAAACCAACTTTGCCAACCTTCTGTTGCCCCAATATTCTGTAATACCTTGGCCTAAAGGTCTGTGTAGTGCCATTTGTAGCATTGACAATGAGTGTCCTCTTTTATCAGTGCTTTATTGCCGGCCTTGTAGACTGTGACTGTTAATACCTTCACATGTGGATCCCATGTTTCTCCTATATAAACTATTTTCTATCTTCGACGTCTTCTATTCAGAAAGTTGATCTGCAAAACTTACCAGACTCAAATGATTTTATAGGGGCATGCCTTTCTCGTCCATAATGTGTGTTTTTGATGCAAGTATGAGAACAAATGTATATCATGGAGTAGCTTTTGCAGGTAACAACCAAAAGGAATTCCATAGCTACAAATCATTGCACCAAAGAATCATCACACAAACATGTTCATTTCTCTTTCTCCCACGAGTACTTTTATGTCCAATTTATACTCCCTAGATCTCTCCTACTACACTCTAACCCTTTGGAGTACATTTGGAGAGGAGGATGGAAAATATGGTTTGCACAAAATAAATAGCAAAGAGAGATCGGGGTTTCCCCGCTATACATCTAATTTGACTAACATCTAAACTTAATTCAATTACAAGTTCAATAAAATAGTACCCAGTCCATCTCACCCAATTTCTTTTGCAACTAAATTTCACCCTCAGAGTTACAAGAGTGCATCGTCTCTTAATTGTACATTGCCTACAACCTCAATAACAAATGAAGTGGAAGAGTGAACATTAAATCTATGTCACAACATATTCTATGAGGTTCGTGGATCTATTC
>JAAAKL020016931.1:0-10825 GCA_010016065.2 Carybdea cf. marsupialis auct. non (Linnaeus, 1758) | reverse complement strand
GTTCCCACCTAGTCCATGTGAGGAAATTGCGGTGACGAATGCTAAAGAAGCCCGTCGGATGGATTGTACCTATGTTTGGATAGCCTAGTCTTGTCACACATGTGTCACGCTGGACATGCTTGAAGAACATGTGAAGGGTACAAGTGACTTTGGTCTACTCAGCTACCTTCACCCTAATTCACAGAATAGGTTGCTCAGCTGATCGAACAGATGAGCTCTTATCTCTTATTGGTCGGTACCGACGGGAGAATTCATCATCATCATCATCATCATCATCATCATCATCATCATCATCATCATCATCATCATCATTGGAGTGATGCGTGATAGCGTTCCATTTTCGAATGTTCTCTACAATCCAAGCCTGTCGTTGAGCCTTGCTGCGGCTATCCCAGATACAACACTCATGACTCGAATTGTATTTTTCTAACCAAATTCAGTGCATTATGCTTGCGTTAGTCTTGTTGTTTAAAAAGTTAGTTGGTGGTACAAAACAATAAAACTGTACGAAACAGCAAAAACATTTTAGCACTGAAAAGCTTTTTATGTCTGAAACTCCTCAGAGTACAAAAAATAGTCAGGATTAAGATTGAGAAGAAATCAATAAAACTGATACCAAACTGTGTTTTGAAAGTAGCCAATCAGAAGCCTGAATGCTAGATTGGTGTTGTTTTGACCAATCAGTGTCTGTGGAGGTGAATAGTTAACTCCCAATGAAAAAAAATTCTTTTTGTCTGCAAAGCAACAGTTTTCTTGTTTTGATATGGACGGATTCGAGAACGGCTGAGTCAAAAGCAGACCTAGCTTTACATATTATGCGGAAGCGGTCATCCTCATACACTTTTGCACAGTCTGGGTTTTCAAGCAAGTGCAGAGTCTTGTTGTTTAAGAAAAACAGACAGCTTGAGGGTGATAAAGAGTGTGGATACGTAGATCCGACAGAAAATGAGGTACCAACCTACCAATTGTCAGCCGAGTAATAGAATAAAATACAAGAAGATTTTGCAGCCGTACTTAAGTCTCACGGTTTCATGTCAAGAGTCATTTTTCCAGATTGGTTCAGGGGAACATAAAGGGTTTTCATCAATCCTTCATTGTTTCGATCACCCCTTAGTAGTTCATACTAATCAAACAGCGACATTATCAAAGCGTTCTCCAGACTTTCATAATGTTTCTTTGCAACTTCTCTGGCTAACAGGTAGATGACATCACGGTGACAGAACTGAATCACAGCTAATTGATATTTTTAACACTAACGTTACCCTCTTTCTGAACTGAATTGCGAATATCGCAATTTCTCTATCTAGCACTTTCTTTTTTCATACCCCTCCCCACGCCCTGCATTAAAAGCCAGTTGCGGCGTTGTGTGATAAATTAAAGACACTGACGTTTCAGTAAGATCAAATGGTAACTGTCTCGTAACTTTCTTCTCCCATGGTTCTCCTGTCCCCTTTCGTGACCACATCGAAATTTAGCAATTGTAAACCCAAAAATGTGAAAATGGTGACAGAACAAGTATACGGTGCTCCTTAAAAATACGTACTTGTGTCTTATCTTTCTGCACAGGGTAGAAAGCACCGCTAAGCAGTTGAACACTTTAAACTTACCTAAAAAGGAAAGAGTTCAAGGGCGTAATACGAAAGCATGATTAATGTCTAAGAATCCAACTGAAAGAAGTAGAAGCCATGGTTAACAGACACAGTAGCAATTTAAAGTTAAGAACAATGGCACAAAATAAACGTAAAGATAGGAACGATCTGAGAATAGAGAAAAGAAAAACTACTAAGAGACAGTTCTGACAGTGGACCAATTTTTAGCAGTATAAAGATAGGTCGTTCACATAATATTTATTAAGTGGAACGTTCATGCAACAACATTGCTCGGGGAAAAGAATAATAAATGTAGAGTAAGGTCCTACAAGAAACAGATTGGCGCTACTCTTGCTACTTTTCAGCTGTTGTGAAAACGTCCCTGTGTTGATCAGAAGATTTAAATCCTGCAAGATGTGGAGAACTAGACCTGCTGAAAGAGAGATGCCTTGCTATTCCATCTAGGTTAAAGCCGAAAGATGAGTTCTTAATGTTTTTGTCAATATGAGCGGGATTGATAGTCTTTAGCGTAAATATAATAGTTGTTTTACAACCCAAGATGTTTATTTGGTTAGTTGATGAAAGATTAGAACGGAATTGCAAATCACCAACAAGTCCCTACCGTCTACCACAAAAGGAATTGTTCTTGGAATGCGGAATCCTATAATTTTTTTTGAGTTTATGTCGTTCTATTTGCACGGAGTTGATAATTGTCCCTTTTAATCTTTTATCAAGGAACAGATTTATCGTTTTCCTTAAAGTGTTTTTACACCTGGTAATGTTGTTTGCGAAGTTTTGCTTCTTGCGTTTACCTAGCATGTTGACTCTGTTTTCTTATCGGTTTGCATGCACTTAACATTTGTGACCTATTCTTCACAGTGGCATTCTTTAACGTATCGTTGGTGCAGGTATTTTCCATGCATTCGCTTGTCGACCATTGAATTACCATGTCGGATATCGCCTTAGACTACACGGGAGCATGCTTTTCTATTATCGATAATATCAGTGTTACCAAATTGTCGACCGCATGGTGAATGTATCTGCTAGATTCAACAATACGGTAATGAAGCCCACTAAAGAGCCATTGCATCAAGTTTCATTTTTCTCGTTCTGATAGATATCTGATGATGTTCAACAGAACCTATAATTTTCTTTTACAGTACACTGATTAGTGATTACAAATTGCTATTGTAAGAACAACAAAAAATAGTCTAGATTGGACAGGTCAGACTTTTATTATAACATATTCTGATCCTGCTTCAGAGGTAGTTTCGATCCTGTGTTTGTAGAAAGCTGAGTAATGGACGTACTGCTCACTTTGTTTTGCTTAATACAAACGACTGGATTTTTGTATGGTACTGCGTTTCTCGGCGATGACCATTAAATTCTGCGCATTTCTATCCTATAACTTTAGCGTGGTACAGTGTACATACTCGCTAATACAATAGCATTTACATATGTAAACTAGTAAAGTATTTTGTAGTAGGTATTTGATAATCCGTACCTGCGAGGTCATTGAGAACAACTAGGTCACAGCGAATTTTGGGTAGAAAATCAATTGGATTTCTCCATGTCAATTGAGCCTAAACTTTCATTTCATTTTGTCCGTGATTTCCTTCTTCCAAACCTAGCCAATTTTTGTAACTCCTTCAAGTATATCAAAGAATGATACACCAAAAATGAAATTATGTTTCAGGAAACGTTTCGTCCAGGTGGAAGACAGCCCTAACTGTCCAAGTAGGAAAATTGGAGCTTACTATGTTCTTTAGTCTCTTTCCAAAACGCTCTGACATTGGGCCAAGCCAATGCAACCTTAAAATTAGAGGACAGCGTGAGGGACCAAAGACTCTATCTTTAGTTGATAGAGTCCTCCTAATGATGGCTGGCATAACAGAGCTAGGATAACCATTCTTTAAAAAGATGTTGCTAAGATAGGAAAGTTAACTGTCTAACTTGTGAGGTGAGCAGATAGTTGAAGCTCTATGTACTAACGCACGTACTAAGTTGGTCTTTGCTCTCCTACAACTAAAGGAATCCCACCTGATGTATTGGCCAGTGAAGATGGGGTTACGGTAGATACTGGTAGTAAGTCGACTTTGGTTACCTTTTTCTAACAATTGATCTATTACTTCCACAAATTCTGAGTGGGAATTCTCAACTATATTCTTTCACGACTACAACTAACACGTGGTGTGTATACAATTTATGCTGCCATTACAAAACTCTGTATCAGTGGCAATGAAAAAGGCGTACAACTTTACAACAGTGACACCTTTATGACAGAATTTCAGATTTGAAATATTCAAATAAATTTGAACTTTGCAGTTTTATGTTAGCAAGTTAGATTTTACTTCAGTAAAACAAGTGAATAATGCGATTTTTGGCATCCATCGCCATCTACTGCCCGAGTATGAGAGATCGTTTTGCCCAAATTTCGAACTTCTCTGTCCTGTATACCTATGATGATGTATATGTTTTCATTTTAACTTCTTTTATGATCTGAACTTGCTTTCAGCCATGCTTAGAGAGAGAAAATAGAACGACCCGAGTTGTTAAAGAAAACTACCAAAAGCAAAAAGCCTCCCCCGTCTCACTCGGGCCTTAGCAACCACGGTTTTTATAGAAAGAAGGAAATGATAAGCAGTAGGTTGCATATTACATTCAACCACAGTGGTACTGCTTATGTATCTGACGACGGAGGCAAAAGAGAAATAATAAGTGGCTGAGAGCTGATGTGTAGTAGTACGCCGTTGTCATTACCACTGACTACCGTATAAATTGTATGAACACCACATGTTAGGGGGAGTAGTGACAGAGTGTGGTTAAGTATTTCCACTCAGAACATGTAATCGTAATAGATCACTCGAGACAATTTGAAGTTCTCATTTTTAATGTCATACTTTTATATATAACTAACAGGAATCATGTTCTTAAAATAAGGACAAGCATGCAAGAGAGCAAATGAGTTTTCGTTGTACAGAAGGTCAGAAGGAGAGAATTAAGGAAAGTAAAATAGGAAAAATGTACATATGAACAAAACCTGTGTGTTTATGTTATACCAATGCAAGAATTTAACTTTAATTAGTTGCTAAGGAAAGAGTGAAGAAGGTTCAAACAAAAAGACATGTTGATGTGTCAAGTGGAGAGATAGAAGAGTCAGTTGGAAGCTCCCTCGCATGCAGCTATTTAAAAAGAGTGATCAATGTTACTGCTATTGCGTGAAAATGTTAGAAAGAGACTGATACGACTGCATCTTGACTGGTAGCTTGGACGAGAGAAGCAGGAATAGGCATGCATGGGAAAGATGGTAGAAGAGTCATTTATATTTGCCAAGGGAGCCTAAAGAATGCATGCAAAAGTAAATGAAAAGCAGCAATCAAAGGACATATTGAACAGTACTAGTGACAGCAAGATATCAACAACTCTTCTAGAAAAATTGGGATCCTAATGCCTACAAGCCCACGTGTTGAATTTACTTTCAGAGGGAAATTAAAGTAAGAAATAGAAGAGTTTAAAAAAATTAAGATCGAATAGTTTAGTTGCGCCATATGAAATCCCTTTAGAAAAGATGCGTGAATTTAAGCAAAGGATTGATCTTAGTCCTAAAATAGGATTTCTGAGGAAATTGGAGATTGCGAAACATTGGAATAAATGACTGGAAGTGTACACAGCAAAGTGTGAAAACTGGCACATGATCACAAGGTACCAGTGGACGTTATTCCAAAAAGAAATAGGAGATTTCTATTGTCGAATGGGTGCTTGCATGGGGACGATTTTGGATGCCATACAGTCTGCATGAAAATAGAATGGAGCACTTCTGTTGTCTGCCTTCACTTGACTAACGTCTTCAGTTCTGTTCCACTTAATCAGCTAGAGTAAACAAGGAAGATTTTTTGAATTCATACGAAAGTATTAAAAATGAGGATAAATGATTACAATTCGTTTCTTTCAGGTTAGAAGAATCCTCGTTTTTCATTTCGTTTGATAGAGAGGCTACAAACGAAAGGTGGGGTTGTTTTCTTCATAGTCAGTTCCTCTGGTTCTTTAGAGAAAGTCAGCGAGTCTTCTGAATGATTTACATAACTGTATGAGTTTTCAATTTGGATATCCTGAGTACGAAATTCCACGTTGTTTAAAAAACTTACGAAGTTCGTCAACAGTAAATGACGGGGAAGCGACTGTTTCGGCCGTGGTCGCTGTTTATCTGAACTTTTAGCCCTACCATTGAGACTTCAGATGATGTAGTTTTGCGAGACTGGGGCCAGATCGAGGCTAAAATCCCAAACCTGAAAGAACCATATTTATTCACCATGGGATTCCCCATAGAAAGTGTTCTTCACCGGCGCAGAGGCTAAATCATGTTTCAGCGGCAGAGGCCTTTATTTCATCCTTGGAATTTTGAGAGGTGCTTATAATCCATAAAGGAGAAGGAGACCCCTAGGAATGATCTTGATGAAACAAACCATCACTGAAGTGAGGGACGCTGTAAAACTCATCAACATGGTATCACTACTCTAATTCAAAGAATTCTTTGATTTATTTTCCCAGAGGAAATTTTCTGTACGGTCCGAGTTACGCGCTACGATACAAAGTTATTCTGTTTCCTGTTTCATTATGTTTATTGCATTTTTTTGTGTTTTCCTCTGTTCTACGATTTGGATGTCATGCGCTCCCAAATTTCCATCTTGCTCTGCATCCAGCATTGACGTATTCGTATTTTAGAGGTCCTACGCGGCTCTCTGTAACTTGAGGTTGTCTTTGATTGGACTGTTTTGTATGACAAAGAAATGATCCCTAAGGAAATAAACATAAGATATTTAAACCAAAGCTAAAATTGAATTCGTCGAAATGAACAAGATCCCAGTATTGCTTAGAATATGAACGCATGTAATACATGCTTGCAATCACGTCGGAGCAGGCCTGCCAACAGGTAAGATGGGGGAAAGTCAGCGCCTTTAGTAAATTTTCCGTAATATCAAATGAGAAGTCTCAATAAAAAACCTACTATTATTCAAAATGCCAATGTATCCAAATTAAGAAATCGCACATAATTTAAAACCCAATGACAAACTTTTAATTTTATACACCGTAAATAGTTGCCCAATCCAGTAACGCTGACGTTCATTCGAACGATTGATTGAATCAGATTACTTTGAATATTTATAATTGAGCTCCTTTTTTTATGGGGAACAGGTTCTCACGAGGAAGGGAAGCGTTTTATTTTGCATCATGGGGACCATTGTTCTTTTCTTTCAGGGAGTTGTAGGGAAAGTTATATCTAGGGGTTGACGTCTATAGGAGCACACCTTGGTTGCAGTACAGAGCACAATGAAGTGTACAAGTTCGTCCCGAGGGCCTCGGAAAAGGGTTACCTTTACTTCGTAGACGCAGTGGGGGGAAACCTGTCTGATCATTGTTTTTAATTGTATAACTCATTGGTGAAGATGCATACATGATATCCAACTTTCATCATAAAAGTTTAGCAGCTGAGCCTATAAATAGCTCTGAACTACATTTTGGCATCAATATTTGCGATTTTGATTCGAAGAAAGTTTACCTCATTGTTTATATTAACAGTCTAGAGTACACGAATTCTGACGTATATTTACTTTTGTGATGAGACACATTATCCTTCGACATAATCCAACAAAAGGTTCACCGTAAATTAATGCTCTTGCCTACGACAGTGAAACCAAAAAACCCTGTGAAATCAGGAACACGACGGTGAGTCAAGTTAGGAGCTATTCAGATTGCCCTAAAAATATCGGTTGTGAGATCAAGCAAATATGTGTCCGGATAATTGGGAGTATAATGAGATTTTGTCTCACCTCTACATATGTCTGAGCAGTGAGGATTCGTTGAATTTCCAATAACAATAAACAAAATACTATAAAAAAGGGAGGATTTCAAATAGTATGTATTGAAAAGATATCAAACATCCAGAAAATTTGCTAATGTCTACCGGTAGACGATTTGACGACTAGAGATTCAGACGTTATTTGTGTCAATCCGTGCTTTCCCTAACTCAGTTAGTAGAGCACATGCCCCGAGTTTATGGCTGACAGATTTTAATTGCAGCAGTGACTTGTTGTTTTATTTCTCTATTATCTTTCCCAAATCTTGATCTCGAACCCTTTCTACTTGATTTTGCTTTACTACTTTCAATTGGCTTTGAACAGCATGATGGGCAAAATTGGGGCATTCTTAGGATAGGGGTAAAATCATATGATGCAGGGTAATTGGCCTTCAAAATCGTGCAGCACTGGATTTCGATTACCCTCGATTACCACCTGCGGAGGATTGGGAACCAATGTGGTTACCATAGAAGTAAATAATGCTATCATCGTGAATCATCTAACTTAGTTGGAAGAGCAGTCGAACGCTGCAAGTGCATGACTCTAGGGCTCGAACCCCGTTGACGACATTTTTCTATTTCTTTTCAAAACTAATAGCATACATGCAAAAAATTAAGTCGTCTATGATGTCATGAAGGTTGTTCACACTTTCTAAAACATTCAAGCTGATTTGGAAGGAGCAAAATTTTGACTTTAGCATCGCATCAAATGATATCAAAGTCAAATTAATCTCAAACCTTCATCATTCTAAACTTCACTTAATGAGTGATCCATGAGCTGTTGTGTTCTTACAGTAACTATCTCAGTTTAGATCTACTTAAATGTGCCTCTTGACTACGTGAAAAGCACCTGTCGATAACAGAAACAGGCATAACACCGACATTAGATTGGCTCATAGTAAAGTTGATAATTGATGAGAAAAATAAGTGAATGTTTGCAGATATCACTATAGGGAAAACAAGTGGTAGACAAATTATTTAGATCAAAATATACACATAAAATTGTAAAAGGCTCTTTCAAACTGGTCATTAAAAGTAATCTTCCAAAAGTTCTCCTACCCAGATATTACATATCACATAAATTGCATTGCATTTGATGACATTGTTTGTTATAAGTCTGTTGCAGGTACTTGCAGGTACTTGCAGGTACCCACAAACAGTTAGATCTCTAAACAAGGCATATCGAGTTACTATAGGAGTGGTTTTTGTTATTGTAGATCCACAATAAAAGTTACAACAGTGTCTTCATCAAAGTGCTATGATCTTATGTTGGATAGAAGGGAACGTATGTAGGCCCTACAGGTGGATGAAAGTATGCGGCTATTGGGAAGGACAAATTAAGAAAAGAAAACAAATTAGTCATTATTCTGCAATTTTCAGTTAACAATAGTATAAACTGTATATATGATATATATATATATATATATATATATATATATGTAAGTACTCAGGCAGACACACAAGCAGGCGTGAACTACATAGTATAGATCTCATTAAACATGAAGAGCTTGGGGCGCTGACCCGGATCGAACCCAGAATCTCCCACACAGTAAACGAAGACTTTACCATTGCAATAAACCCATTTTGGAGAAATGAGGAGAATACAAGGAGATTAAAACACTTGGTAGACGATGCAATACTTAGTAGAATTTACTACAGACCCTTGACATTCCCTTGGAATGTTCTAATAAATGACCTGTGGTGACTACACGGATATTAGAGGCCAGGTCACCTCTGGTACATATGGAGTTAAAGTAAAGCCTTTTAATGCAGAAGGGACTTCGTTCCACGTTGTGATCGAGAGTGATTTTCCAAAAGAACTGATTACAGAAGACTAGTGTGCTGTCGTTTCTCATACACTTATTAAAAGTCTATATGAGCGTACGCTACATAGTCTCTCTGCGTTTTTTTATCTGCCTCCTGTGAGCCCCCCCTCTCTGCTACAATATTCGAAACGTCCACGGTAGGGTGAGAAGATAGCATCTATTGTGGAAAATTGGAAATGCGAAACCGTGTAAAGAGATCGTGAGATGAAACTTGAATTAGTTTTGAATGGAAGTGATATGCTAAATATTGACATGATAATACTTTTCAAAACATAAGAGAGTGAATATCAGTTGACAACGCTTTGTAAGAATTGGATCTAACGACTTTTCAAGCTGCTCTTTGGACGATTTTAGATAGTGCAATCCATCTGTGTATACTCTTGAATTGTTTAATTCCATTCAAAACCAGTATCAAATATAATAAATTCCACTCTTGGGTAATCAATAGGTGCAGAAGTGGTACCTTGGTACTTGTCATACACTGAAACCGTGTCAGTCACAAGGGTCAGTGGTGGAAAGGAGCTGCGACGGAGTCAATTTATGTTTCTAATAAGTCACCCTACAAACATTTCAGATTTTACAACATAGATTGTGTCAAGAGTAATATCAAATAACCTTTGTGGTCACCTTAATTCGCCTTGTCTGATATACAATGTAGTGCCTCTGCACCATAAAGAGGGTAAACACGAAGACATGTTTGCCTGCTGATGACTAGATATCTTTGGTTAGTTTTATACCTAAATATCAAGACTAGTCCTATGTATCCCCTACTGTTGTCCTCATTTTATCCGCTCTCCTATCTCGGGTTTCGATTTGAGGAAAGGATTGAAACGTACCGGGAAGAGGGAAGGTTGCTTTTGCAAATTAAAACGTAAATCCAAAGGCGTTTTCAGTGCTTTAGCCACCAAATATTAAGGGGGTGGGGGGGCTTAATGAATGATGCCGTCATTTCTGCCAGTCACACAAATTTTCAGCCGATATTAGTCGAATTTCAATGACTGTAAAACTCAAATAAACTCAAAGAAGGAATTATTAAAAGCAAAAGTGATCCTTTAAAACTAATTTCTAGCAGAAACATTTCTATGTTCAAGCCAGAGGGGGGGTATTGCCCAGTGGCCTCTCCCCTAAATACGCCAGTGCTAATGGACCCTTTTCACTAACCTTCCTTAAGAATGTGGTAAAATCAATCTTAAGACAGCAAATATTTACAACAGGACAACAAAATTGTTTAATTTCTACTGCCTCAAAATGACACAAAAGTTTGTTATAAACCGTCGCGGCTGAGTTGACAGATGAGTATCAATGTTCGATGAAAAATAGTTATGCTCATCATAATAAATATACAGTAAGATACAAAACGCCGTGCATGATAATACCAGGTTCAAAATGTATAAAAGTGGCAAAATCTCTACGTATATCTTTTACTTTCAATACAGGGGCGGGGGAAGGTAAAGCAGATTGGGGGGCCAAGTAGGCTGAGTTCAAATTTACTTTTTCACGTTCCACAGTATGCAGAAGCAAAATCTGTTGTGTGTCTCAATATGCATATTTTGCTG
>JAAAKL020016930.1:0-10825 GCA_010016065.2 Carybdea cf. marsupialis auct. non (Linnaeus, 1758) | reverse complement strand
AAATAGTCTAATATCTTCATTTTTTCAACAAACGTAGCTATTACCCTCGAAAACTAAAACTTTTGAAATAGGAAAAGGACAATCTTTATTAAAATCATAAAAACAGTAAATAGCAAGGTAATAAAATAATCTGGATACGATTCTGAGCTGTCAACAAGACAGGATATATCTTGATTTATTCTCTTGGGAGAATATTTAGGGCTATGCGGTTACTTGTCATTCTTCAAGTCCGTATTCTAACAGGTGCAGAAGTAACCAGCAAAGCATGCATTAAAAGCACTACCTACTTTTGAATAATATGATTGTGAGGAAAACGCCCTCTTGCCCCGTTCCCCAAATGTCCTTTGTTGGTCTAGAGGCACTTTACCAAGCAAATAAGGATAATGTGAATATCATTATGCTAAAATCTACTAGAACTACTTTTGATAACCTGATGGGCGTACGTGCAATTTGATGGGCATACGTAAGACTTGATGGGCATACGTAAGACTTGATGGGCACACGTGAGACTTGATGGGCATACGTGAGACTTGATGGGCATACGTGAGACTTGATGGGCAAACGTGAGACTTCATGGGCACACGTGAGACTTGATGGGCATACATATAGTCTGCTGCGTACCGAATCAAAATTTATAGAGAACACCTTTCGGGTCATGTTACTATTTCAAAATATATTTCCTTTGCAAACTAAAAAAACGCTCTACTGTCAGGATATTGTGCTCTACATCTTCCACAAGTCAATGCAATCTCCTTTGTCAATGTCTCTATGGGGTTATGTTTGCACTTCTGGAATGGGTATAAGCTACATTATGCCGTTGATATTTGGTTTGATTTTATAAATGGAATCCTTCTGGCTGAAGAAATCAATATTAGAAGAATACACATTACATCAATTTTTAGAAGAATGCACAGGTGCACGCAAGGATGTGGATACAGCAGGGATGATGAAGAACGCACTGAACACTGCAAGTGCTCTATTAGTTGTTTAGCATCTTGCTTTATAAACGACAGAATTGCAATGTACGGTATGCAGTTCTCAGTTATGAAAAATACCCTTCTCTTGTATTACAGTAAGCATAATTTTCTTTCTCACTTTTGAAATCGTCAAGGCGTAAAGAGATGCCGCCGCACACTAGAACACAGTTAGTGTATTTGATAGTAGTGGATTGTTGGGGCGGAAAACATACAAAATAAACTCAACCCTTCACCTTTCACCTTCATGCTTGACCTTCACATGCGAATTCACGCCTGTTGTTTGTAAGCCTCTATGCGCCTCAACAGGTTATCAATAGACATTAGCGTGCCTGTGGTTAAAAACACAACGTAGCTGTAAGTCGGCTTACAAATTCAATGCCAATCTCTGAGGTCTAAGTTCATAGAGCCTGGACAACAACTCTCCCCAAACGAGTGCCAAATATTGTAAAACATTGGAAAACGAGGGGAAAGCCCGCCATGGTGCACATTCAATATTTATTACTACGCTTACTAAAGTGTGGTGAGCGATGAAGTATACAGTGCAGTATACTGCTATAAATCTTTTTCAGGGTAAGAAAGGTAAACTGCAACTTTAAGTCGTAAAATGCAGAATTTTCCTCGTTCGGGTGTACGATAGTGCTACATAGTTTCATTTATTTTGGTTTAGTAACTAAAATGTACATGTTGTTGATTACTTGAAAGCCAGCAATTGGGGCTCTTATGAATTACGTCTTTTCTTGGGAAAATTTTATTTTTCAGCTGAAAAACATAGCGTTGACGGACAAGTCACAGTCCTAAATGCGTTCTAACTTACAAAAGTGGTATACTCAACTTCGGGATGCTGAATTGAAGATTCATCCAAACGTTTAAGTAAGCGAATAGTGCGTAAAGCAATATGTTTACAACTGTATCAAATGGTGATGGTAGGTTTGAATTTATGAGTCTGAATGTAATAAACCTATAAAGAGACTGGATTTCTGTTGCATTCTGGGGTCCACTGTCACAAAAAGAAATGTTATTATTAGAGAAATTTGAAAAGAGCTGAGAGAAAAGATTTCACCGGACATCTGGTCCAGTACCTGCACAGTCCGGGACCAAGGTACTTATTACTCTACTGACTGAGTTATAACAACCGCGGTGCTACTACACTTTTGTTATCATATCTAGTTTATTATTCTGTACTGAGGGCACAGACGTTCAGCTCTATGTAGTTTTGGACATCAGCCTCTCTGCCCGATGGATCTCGCGCATTTAAGTGTTATGAAGAAAATCTTACGATCAAAACTCATAAGGCTGCGAGGAATCGATCATCGATCTTCCTCATAGTGACACAGATATGCTACCATTACATCCATGGGCCCCTGCTCGGTAACCTTTTAAAGACATTTGACGCAGTGGAAAGAGATGCGCTCTGAGAAGTGCTCGAAGTATTCGGATGCACTGAAGTCTCATCTTAATAATAAGGCTATTTCATGACTTCATGGCTGGAAGAGTGACAATCAGAGATGATACAAGTGATGCAGTTGAATTTGGACACAGCGTTAAGCAAGGTTGTATTTTGGCGCTAATACTTTTCTCATTGCACCTTACAGCTAGGAAACCATGGCTGTAATTTATGGTTGAAGGTGTAGAACTTGCTGTGATGGAAGAAAACTGATCAACTTTGCGAACCTATGAGCATCACCAAAAACAACTGAAACATGCGCGCGATAAATACTATATACTGAGAATGTAGTCATCGGATCATTTTCCGGTAGCAGCGTCTCTGTTCAAAAATCAGAAATTCTCTTATTAACCACAACCTCAGTGTGATCGACCCACTGACATCCCTAACATCTTAATGAATGAAACTGCACTGTAGACCACAAAGTCCTTCTTCTTTTTAGACAGTGCTGTAACTAGTATAATCTGATTAGGAGAATGCAGAGATTCTCCAAAGCCTTCGGTGCTTAGCATATGCGTTTCTGTTTAAAGGATGACATGAAAATAAAATGAATTTGTGAAACGCCATATTTGCTGAACTCCACTGAGACGACGATCCTCCATCCAGGCGTATTAAAAAATTTGACCAGGGCCCAGTTAAGCTAGCGTCGAAAATGTTATAAAATAGAATTAGAAGATCAAATACACGATGAAGATATGTTGAAGAGAGCTGTATCGTTCAATATCAAAGCCCATTGAATAGCCTCTTTACTCCAGTCTGGCAGCCCACATAAGAAGGATGCCACACCGTGACTACCAAAAACTGTGTTTTATGGTGGACTTACCCTGTGAGCACGACAATGAGGTGGGAAGAAACGTCAATGCAAATGTAAGGGTGGCAGCACGGCAAGGAGTGACAGAAAGGCAAGATACAAGGTTGCTGTTAGCTGTCTACACCGTTCAGGCAAATATATTAAATTCAAAAGAGGATCACAGTATCCCGATGGCGATGACTAAATAATAGTTAGGCTGAATTTTACGGATGAATTCCAAACTACAAGCAGATCCAGTAACGATGCTGTCCTCGATTGGTTGGTGTTACCTCCATCACAAAACTGATTGTACAGATCGCGTTTTACACGAGAGCGGATCCAAATGGATCCGTACCTTAACTGGTACGGATCGGCCTTGCGCTTACACGAGACCTAGTGGATCCAATCCGGTCTCGATCCAAGTGGGCTTTGATCGAAACTGAGGTTACAAAATTTCCAGTAGGAGGTACATTATACATGATAAAATGGCTGAAATCATACTAGTGACAACCGACCTTCGGTTATCTGAATCCATGTCAACCTTGATAAAAGAACGAACTAAACAAGAGCGAGATGAACAGTACAGCTCGTGTTTAGAACTTGAGCAGGTCTACTCTTCCCACCAAAAATGTATTTATATTTTCCGCGCATGCGCTTTTTGGCGGATCCGTTCTCTACTAAACGCGTTTCAGTTTTGCATTTGAACCCGTGTAAACGCCTGCAAAAACGAGTGCGGATCCAAATGGATCCGCTCCTAAATGGATCCGATCTCGTATTAACAGGGTCTAAGACTGCTGTGTGATTACGATACAAGGAATTCTGGATTGACCAACAAGGTAAGCTCGTTGTTCTTATTTAGGAATAATTCCTAGGCAGTAATGTGACGCTATGATAATGAGGTGAAACATAATTTCCGTTAGGATGAATGCTGCAATGAGATGATGTGACCGGCAATGTATACATGATACGTCGTAGCCATTGTGTACAGCATTGTTTTGTACGATTACACACAGCGAAATCAGTTGTAGTTGGTGGTTTCGAGTAGCTTGCCGATTTGCGTTTGCAATTGTTACTCAAGCACCACGCACAAGGACGTTCTCAAAAGACACATCAAGAACAGCGGATTGAACCATCAAACATGGGGAAAAGATGCCCTAAGTAAAAAAAAGTGAATAAAGTCTGTATTGCAAAAGAAGAAATCGACAACAGATTGCTGGCCTTGTATAACAGAAAACATGAAGTAGGGCACACCTGGCCAACTAAAACATAACATCTATGCTCAAAATGCCGTCGCTTTTGCCAGTCTAGAGCAGGATTAGTAGTGCAAAACAGGCATGTAGATTTTAAAAAGGAAAAAAAAGGAACTTCAAGTACCATTAAAAATGGGAGAATCAGAAAAGTAGAGAAAATATAATATCTTCACTGCACGTCATCACTAGAACGGTGGAAAAGTATATTGCCAAATCTGCTTCGATGTTTGTGCTACGGCGCAATGAAGAGGTCTACTGTCTGCCGAAGGATAAAAAAACCAAAATTGAAATAGTCTAATGAAAACAAATTCCTCTAGAGCAATAAGGTAACCATGGACGTATGCGAGATTTCTTGAGAGTAGCTTTTCTCTTGCGGTCGGTCACCTTTTACCGGAATAACTGCTAAATGGCATTATGATATGACTTCAATAAAGGCTTTTTAGAGTGTTTAGGCAGAGGGGGGGGGGGGGGTATTTTGTTTTCTTTGCCTTACTGTTGGCCTCCAAACGATCCAGGGGGCCATCCCCCCTGATAGTGTACATAAAGGCACGAGGTGGGTGAAGGGTTTGAATGTTGTGAATAGACTGTTGAACATATAATACTACAGGCCTATAGATATTGAAATACTCGTATTTATCCTAAAGAAAAGTAGGGGATGCCAACATGGGTGACGTGGTTTTGAAAGGGGAAATTGCAAGTACGAGATCACTTTAGTTCTAAGGAAGAGACCTTGTGCGTTTACTAATGATATCAGCTAAAATAGCCGAATACAAAAATAATGAAACACGATGTGAGTACGATGTAAAGGAACGATATCGTTGACGACCATTTTAAGGTGAGTCTCTTGTTGTGATATGGGTGTCGCAGTGTAAGGAAGGTTGGTATCCGCGCAATACTGGATATAAACCATTCATCGTCTTCAGTGACATCATAAATATCACCAGAAACGTCAAACTGACTTTCTTCTGCACGATACAAAACCACGAATTCTACTACGGGAGAGATATACAAATGAAAGAATCGTTTCAGGTGATAAAAGACTTTTGCTGTGCCGTTTATTATTTTGGCGGGTAAAGGACTCATTTAAATCTATTTAAATACCCCCTACCGGTGTGGTTACTTGTCATCGCAGCAATCATTGGGAATTCAGATATTTGTACTCAGCTGCAGAACAATTAACTCAGAGAATACACAGAGACAATGCGACACCTAGAACTCAATACAGATTAAGAAGTCGATAACCAAGAGCAAAAATAACCTACAAAACTATGTTAATGATACGCAGCTATAGTAGCTCTGGGCTCACTGTTCATCGATATAATCAATACATCAAAATGTTCTGAGATAACTATCAAACATTTTAGGGTAAAAGTGGATAATAAGGACAGAGTATGGACACTGAGCAAGCAGGTACAAGTATCGCTTCACAAGCTGATGACAGAGTTCAGCACATATTTGTCGACCCTATTGTTTTGTGATTAAGGAGATATTTTCTGTGAATGAAATCAAGCTCGAAGGCAAGTTGCAAAGATTTCATTCACGATTATCGTATGGTTGGGTTGTTTCAGACTTATCTAGCAGAATAGAAGTTACAATAAGGAATTATGCGTGCCGAAGTTATTGTATCAAAGCTGAAGGTGTTCACGACATCGTCGATATTCTTCTTTTTAATCGTCCTGTGTTACATGTTTATTTGGAGTGCTGTGTTTCAAAGCGTTGAGAAGTCCAATGATGAAGATAAAACCTCGACAGCCACTATCAATGTGCCAACTCGAAAAGAGTTTGCAGACAGCACGATAGCGAAACATCGACTTAACTTAACATATAGTGAATTTACAGTACTTTTTGAAGACGTCGAGAAGCAGCTTTCAAAAGAAAAACAGAAAAAAGACCAGGAAGCAGAATCCGATAAAAAGGTGAAAGGATTTCAAAAATGGGTTTACTTCTGCTTTATTACCATGACTACAATTGGTAAGTGATTTTGAGTCATAACGATTGTGTTTACACTCTTAATGATGTGCAGCGACGTTCTTGATTCTTTTATTTGCACTTCATTAGTTGGTATCACTTCAAGACAGGTTATTTACTAACTTTACTACAAGTCTACCAGTACAAACGGAGCAATATTATGAAGGAGAGGGGCAGTATTTGTCTTCCAGCAAGGCGTTCTTACTAGTGCTGGGTCACAGGAAACGTTTATTTATTTATTTTCTAAAGACGGTGTAAATGTAGGGGGGGGGGGGTAATTTTAACGTGCAACGCCCCAATTTGAATTGTTTGTTGCAATACGTTCAGCACTTCGATCTGGAATCTCTGAAACATAAGAATTCTATCTTACCCACATACTTTTCCGTGTCTGGAAAGGACTGAACGAGTTCATAATGCACTATTATCAATGAACAGAGGATGGAAACTATGCACAGATAACTCAATTTTTGTCGTATGATATAGGTCGTTAGGTATTGAGACCATTTTCTGTAACTAAACATGTCATAGGAGTCTAGTTTACACATAGATTTCCCCTTTCGTTCGGTGCACTTACCAGGCCATGTCCGGCAGAATGACGATAGTAGAATTTACGTAATAAATAGATTCAGCAGCTCACCCGCTTGCTTTACCTGGCGAGAAGAACAAAAGGATAATAGTAAATATCCGTATCAACGATGTGTGTATATCGACATGGAAAAACAATACAGACTTTCTTGAAGGTGATTCATGGAGGAGCAGTATTTGGAAAACCTTGGTTTCCTTAAATCTCGCCTTCTCATTTTTCACTCCAAAATTGCTCGAAAATTAGAAATAATAAAATCTTTAAAACACTGTCTTTTATTTGTTAAAAACAAATTTCAATTGGTAACAAGTTTGTGTCGGGGACAATAAGCCTCGAATAGTCTTTCGTTGTATATATTTCAGCAGTTCCCAAATCTTATTCTCTCGGCAAAAACCTAATCTTTTATGCCTTAGTCTTCCATATTCTTATCATCTGTTTCAGACACAGATCCTTCTTCAAAATCGCCACCTGTAACATTATCTTGGGTTTCTTCTTTAGTTTACTTATAATTTGTATGGTTTAAGACAGTAATTTTCGATGAAGGTTTCCATTTCTTCAAAGACTACACTTTACGTTGTTTGTTGTTTATCTACCTGCAAAACGGGGGGCTTCAATCTTCCTTGTGATAGAGGCGATGGCCAATGCTTTGTACTTCAAATACTCCTTCGTAGCTACAGAAGCATCATACCGCTCAAGTGGCTCTCATTTGGCGATTGAGCCTGCATTTGCTTAGTTAAACCTTTGACTCGCATACCTTGCCGGAAACCCGCTGCTAGCTGGTGATTCAATATTGTGATGCCACCGATGCCGTTTGTAATACAGCAAGAAGTAATTGCAGTATTAGCTATATGTAGATGTAAAATTCGTGAAATCCTTTGTAATAGCGTATTCTCAAGTATGTATTGATTACGATCTCAAAGACAAGAAAAAGGAAGAAAAACTCATCCAACACTTTTTTTGTCGATCACATAAGGTATTAGGCATACGTGATATTTCATAGCTTACGTTAAAGCACTTTAGGGTAAAAGTTTGTTAATTCTTTATCAAAAATGATATAATTTTTCGGATTCAATTCTAAATGCAAAGAAATAACACACTAACGCACCTGGGACCATGTAGCCATTCAAAAATTATTCAGTAGAAAGTATATTTGGTTCTATGAAACAGGGGGGAGGTAAAGCAGATTGGGGAGGCCAAGTAGGCTGGGTTCAAATGTCCTTTTCCACGTTCCACTAAGGTGCCTTTGATCATTGTGTGGAAAGGGGTGTTTCGTGAGTGGTCACGGGGGAAAAATGAGATTTGGAAAATATTTTGGGGGGGCCATGGCCCCCTCTGCCCCCTTTCCCCCCGTACCAATGAAAGAAACATGACAACAATAAATCACTTACAATTTAGACGTATTCTCATTCCCAGAGCGCCCCTTAAGTGAGCATTTGTGTCTTTCAAGGTTCAGTGGTACAAGTACAAGAGATTAATGATTAGGAAAACCTACTTACGTTCATTGGGGCTCATAGCCTTTTACGATTGCCTTCTGCCTCAAACATGATGGGACTTCATGGTGGAATCAAAGCAAAGTGTTTCTTCGCATTTGGTTTTATAAAAATTTGACAGGTTTGGTTCAGAGATTTCTAATGATAAGCGGTCTGTCGCCAAACGACAAAATGAGGTGTACAGCACTTGCCCTTGTTATTTCAAAAGACATGTTACTGAGGATCCTGGTGACCCCCTCCCCCCCAATTTCTACCTCTTTCCACTCGTCGAATTGAAAAAGACTGATTTTTCTCGTTTTCATTAACGCGACTCGGTTTTAGTGGACATTCTAATATTTTGGAAGGACTCTTACTGTTGTAAGCAAAATTTGTGTTGGTTAATGGTGGAATTCGTATACATTGCCCTGTATTGGCTTGTGAATGCTTCACCAAGTTGTGATATGAATGGGCTACAACTTCTTTTGGCAAACGACTTGAATTTCTTAACATCTGCTAGCGTTGTTCTGCGACTTCCTAGCCTTTTAAAAACTGACGTTGTGAATTATCTTGTCATTTCCAAGGATGTAAATTAGCAGAACAAGTCAGGAGGTTGGTTTGTATAATGGAGGTTCCTTTTATTACGCACATGGTATCTGTTACAGCTTGGGATGTAGGATGAGGTTGCTGGTACCAGGGGTCGAAATAAGAAGATTTCTGCGATTGGACGTTTCTCAAGAGGGCATATCTTTGTTATTATGTCGATACTGTTTATGTTATGGTCGGACGTTTTGGCATTTTGAGAGTCGTCATGACTGGACGAATGCTCAAAATGGTCGGAAATATCCAGACGATTATTTCGACCCCTGGGTACGTTCAGTACATTCTCTCTTATTATAATCCACACCCACCTTGCCTTTATTTTGCTACGAAACCAACCGTTTTTTATTCGCTATCATTATGCATCCGCATGGTCAAAGAAAATAAAAACTGAATTTATCCCGCACCCTGTTTTTCAAACCTACCAATACCAGCTGCAAGCGTGTAATATGGCATGCATAAATTATTTATTGTATAACCCTCGGGAAATACTGGGTGTAAGCCACTTATCACCGAGGATATACTCAATTCCCGTTAATAGGATTGTGTGGAGATGTGTGTTGGTGAAACTAAACTCCAAATAGACGCATAAACGTAGATAGAGAGCGAAAGCAACCCTGGTCTAAACTTAAGTTAACCTAGATAATATCTGATATCGTCAGGCAAAAACAGAGGACTGTATATACAAAGAACAATTGAATTAAAAAAGGAAATGACTAATACGTACTGGAAATAGCTCATATTAGAAAACGGAAACAAGATAATGAAAGCGAGGCTATGATGTAATTAACACGTAACAAAATAACCAACGATGTGTTTTAAGCAGTCGGATAAGTGAATGAATGTAATTGACCGGGGGGGGGGGGGGGAGAGTAAGTAAAAAGTAAAACAAAACCTAAACAAACTTACTTATAGTTAGTAGGCCCCGCGTGCTGCTCAACTTAGCCATCTCATTTTGCATGCTGTAGATCTCGACTGACTACATACTATGCCGATTTATTTTCAAATGATTTTCGGACACATTTACGTTTAAAGGCAAACAATTCACAACCGTATTGTAGCATTAGCAAAAGTTTGAATTATTCCAATGTATGCTAAGTTCTTGTCCGTCCAGATTATGGCCGGGTTGATGGAAGGCTGCAGTCGGTGCCGTGTAATGGTGTTTCCTTATAGTTAATTGAGCTCCCCAGATATATCAAAATGATCACTTTCACTAATTTGTTTTGGTTAATGAATATGCCTAAAGGTGCCTGATGATCTGCTGCTACATCTGCTACATCTCCTTGGTTTTTTCTTGGTGTTAGTTGACAGCCCTTCTTCATTTTCCGTCTCCGCAATGGCATGCACAAGCTCCTGAAGGCCATGCATGTTTTGGGATACTGTAACATTGTCATCGAGAAAATCAAGATCAAATAATGTTCTTTTCTTAATCCTGTAAATATTTTTGTATTGAGATGCCTTTGCGAGTACCCAGAAATTGGCTGCTGCATAGAGTACTGGGAAGAGGATGCAACTTTGTCGAACACCTGTGAGTTCCATATGTTAGGAATGAGTCAGCCAGGGAAGTTTCTAGAAGTCCACGCGGTCTCACAGTGTGTCTTACGAAATGTATAACTCGTGATTGCGTTGTGCAATTAGGTATGAAGTTTCTATCTATGTAAGTAGTTTCATCAGTTGTGAAGTTTCGCTCGTGTCGTTGAGCAGCAATGATGGTGATTCAGTTAGAATATATATCTTGATTTAGAAT
>JAAAKL020016929.1:0-10825 GCA_010016065.2 Carybdea cf. marsupialis auct. non (Linnaeus, 1758) | reverse complement strand
GTACAGTTTCAAGTTTCACTCTATTCCACGACGTCAACATTGGCAGTTAGACACATACTATTTTCGTAGCATTGAAGAACGAGGCCCCTTGGAAGTGCGGGTCCTCGGGCCATGGCCCTGTCGGTCTCTCCCTAAAACCGCCACTGAGTAAACCGGAGAAAATACGGTAATGCCTACATGTGATAACTGTCTCATTGTTGATAAAGACATCTTTACGTTGTAAGCATGATAGCAGCTTGCTTTATAATCGGGTTGATTGGTTAGAAAGGAAAGGTGCCTTTCAAGGAAAGTAGTTAAATCTAACGTGAACACTTTAGAATACTTTATGCATATCATACTGCTTATTTTTGTTAAAGGTAGTATCCAAATTTCAAGAATATCAGTTTTAAGAATAAGAGGTGAGGAAAAGCAACTGAATGTTTAAAACTCATAGATTTTTCAGGCCAAATTAGGCGCCCCAGACACCTCTACAAGCCCCCTTTACTGGTATCTTCAATCGTATGTGGATCACCTTCCTCCATTTCTTTATTTATTGGTATCATAGGTACGATGATATTCATGAGTAGCAATATCTATTTTTAATTTGCCTACTTCCATATGATAGCAGGATTTGGGTAGCAGGACGTAAAGCGTTACAACCCCCCAAGTTAAGACGGGGGGGCAATACCCAGTATGTTTCTCCGTGGAGAATATCAAGCACTAAAATCTCGCACGACTGCTACAGCTGCGAGGGCCCTTGAGCCTTTTGAAACCAAGTTCAAGAAGGAAAGAAGGCAATAAGGATCAAACTTTGCAAGATGAATGCAGTGCATTGGACCGCGGCAATGGAGAATATCAAGTATTCAGTTAAAGTAACAAGTTATCCAAGGGGTAGGTGATCAGACGTCAGTGATTATGCTCCCTGTTTAATATCAAATTCGCTGTTAAGTAAAAGTCCTTGAGAAGTGAGTTTTTTGCTTTTTGCTCAAGAATCATCTCTTTGATTGTCAAACTTTTATTCTTCCATGGGCATTTGATGTCTAGAGCACCATGGAAACACTTATCATTAGAAAGCACCCACTCTGAACTACTCGATGTCCTGTCTTCTCAAGATTAGCCGTTAATGCCACGTCTTTGTGCATCTAGCCCCACATCATGGGACCCTTCTTCCTTTTTGCTTAAAAATACGTATTTATCGATTTTCTTATGGGGGAGGTAATACTACAACAGCGCCGTCACCTCTGTTGTTCTGGAGCACCTCTTACCTTCTCTTCAAATAAGGAGTGGTTGCTAGCAAATATCAGCAAAGTTCCATGATTAGTGGAGGTTTTATGGGGCTGCCACTTGATCCAACCTCGGGCGATAATAGGCATAGAAAATGGGCAATCTACATTACTAGAAGCATCTCGTACGAAAAACGTTTATCCTGCTCGCTAACACATCTTGCTGTTTCTCCATACTCCGGCAGATTTTTTTTTTCAAAATTCTTTTAACGTTTTTACTCCCATATCCTTACCATGCTTTTTGAGCCTTCCAATCCAGCTATTGAGCAAGTGAGTCTTTGAAAGACCTTTTCTTGTTAGCGTGCATTGCTGCTGCTGCCATGTGATGTGCTGCCATACCAAATTGCCTCTTGGACATTGGCAAGTCGCAGATCGTTTTGAACACTTTCCGTCAATCGTAAAGTCATATTTACAAGACCGAACTTTCATTAGTGATGTATAGGTAATGTGTGTAGAGTACTGTGACGGCTGTACTGAAACTTCGCCCGCCAACGTTTACACTTCTCTCGTTGAGGTTTTGGCTTTGAGAATGCAACACAAGTAATGTCCTTCATAAATACCTTGTGGGTACAACGAGACTCACTCCTGCAAGCACCTTAAAACAATGTTTGTGTAGCATAACTATCAAACTAAAGGATAATCGGCGAATTTTGATGAGCAAGAAGTTCACAGCCTGCTATTCTTCTTACCATCGTGATCTGAGATCTACGATGTTTGCCCGTTGCTTGTAGCAGGCCATGACGTCACAGACTATATTTAGCAACAGAGTCTCCTCCGGAACTCGTGTATTAAACACCTACTTCTTTTCGTACATGATACTATTATCTATCTGTCAAATCTCTCATAGTACGGATTCTTAAGTCATAAAGTGGATGAGTCCTATGTTTTTAAGGCATCCAGAACGAGACTTGAAAAACTTGCGCAGCCATCCCAGTATTTATTACTCACAAAGCATGGCAACATAAGGCATGGATTCCGTACCTGGTTGCATTTATTGGTTTCTAACTCTTAGAATAATTTGCTGAAAGGGAATCATTTACACAGCGTAACCTTCAGAATAATTGGCTATTATCTTACAGGAGGCGGTCCCACTCCTTTACAAACATTGGTTTGCTTTAGTTGATTTCATGTCGCACTACAACGTGGGTTACTCTGTCTGGAAAAGGTGAAAATCAAGTACGTGTGCGATTATTTGTGGTACGGTTGTATTCTTATCAGAGGGCAAAAATAACAGAACTAAAGTGCAGATCTCCAAAATTTGTTTATCTAGGTCGAAATGAATGGAGATACATCAAAGTTTATCAAATGTTTTATTTGTAGGTGTTTGTATGACATAACTTAAAACATACGTGGGCAGCTGCTATCACCATTTCATCATTTCGTCCTTTAGATTATGTCTTTGTTGACGTTTGTTGTGGTAAGAAGAAACAGCCCATAGGCAGTGCTATGCCCACTGCAATGGAGATAACTGACGTACATAGAAAAATGGGACATCAATGCTTGTAATCCTTTTCCTTAGACACTAGCAAAAGGTGGTAATTCCTGGTGTTGTTGTGGGTTGATTACCACAATAAGGTCTTTTCGTCTGTTGTGCAATTTAGACGGTCAGTAAAAGTGCAGGGCGGAGAAGGGATTAAAAATAACAACTATCCTGATGTTTCTATATTGAACAAAAATTATAAGTGTTGTTTTGAGATTAGAAATATGTTCAGATGGGGAGCACGAGCTGTGTTCAATTGCACGTAGATTCATTCCTTGCACCAGTTAGTCACGGAATATTGGTTTTGCTCAATTTCGTACATATCGATCTTTTGAATTTTATGTTTTCAAGTTTGTAAAATATTAACTGAAAGCAGGTTTAAGGAATTATGCCTCTCAAATGACTTTATTTTGCTGTTTTACTTTCAACAAACAAGATTGTGTACTTGTATTTTGTTAGCAAGAACGGGATAAAAACTTTTGTAGTTTTGGAAAGGATCTTCAGAGAAAAGCCTGAAATCTTGACTACCTTTTGATATGTATCCGTACTGTTTACGTCCGATTAAATGATTCTGCCCACAAAAATCCCTGCTCTACTAATCCAGGTCAACATAACAGAGTTTGCAGGAATGTGTTCAGTCACTGCAGCTGCCGTGAACGTATTTATCAGCGTTGCTGAATCTGGATACAGCATTTCAACAACAAGCCAAATGTTATCAAGCCAAGAACTATATATAAGTTCATCTAGAATGAAATCTTGTTAACCATAATTGTGAACCGAAAATCCGGTAAAATTACAAGGAGATCCGATTGACCTCAAAAACAGGCTAAGACGTCATGGAGAGAAATTGGATCACTAATGTAGATGTATTTAAATTCTCGTCATTCGTAGGTTACATGATTACTGTAGGATAAATGCAATTAATGCATGCTGTTAGTTTACAAAGCTTCTTAATAAGATGATCTTAAATTTCTAGATTCTCTTGAAGTAATATTTAGAAGCGTAAGACCTTGGTTGATAATCTTCACTTGCCAATATATGCATGCAGAGGAACACGAGAGCATAAATTTACCATTTGTTTGCTTAGTTAAATTTCTCATTGTAGTATATCATTGTCACATCAGAGATTTTCTTTTAACTGAAGTTACGTGACGAAGGAACGCAAAAGAATATATCTTATTTATAAAATATTAACCTCGAAAAAGGAAAAAGGTAAGTAAAAGTTTATAAGCTTCATCACATGTTTATTTTACTTGCGTTGAAACTGCATCTAATGCGGGACAAGCTATGTTAACGGAACAGTCATCTAAAGCACTTTATTAAACAACATTCTTAGACATGACAATTTATACAGCCCTATATCATACTGCAAATATAATTGATAGATTTATTTTGAATTTACCAAGGAATATAGAACATAGTAAGGAGATAAAGGTGCCTATGTTCATGTCGTAAAACAATCATAACAGCTTTCCTTAGCATTATAACAAATTTGGCTTACAACTTTCACTAACAACTGCTTTTGTCAATATAATATTTTGAAACTGTCAGTCTTCAAAGTTTAATCTGAATAAAACAAAATACAATCTGTACATCGTTCTTGACGTATGTTATTTTTGCAAGGGTTCCCTCTGATGGCAGTGGCCGTAGTAACATGTTACATCTCTTCCCCCTTTTTGGTGGTTAGAATTTTATGTTTAGAGTTCACAATCCTTGACTTGATCGCGCATTCCCATTATCATCTTATGTCGATCGTAATTCATAGAGAAAATAGATAGATAAAGAAAGATACATACTAAAGAATCCGTAAAGAGTAAAATACTAAACAATTAAGGCTGAGCTATTGACCATGATTTGCAATCGGACTGACATGTTTCCTTTCCTATTACTGTTTTACCTGCAAAAATTAAATTGTGTATTATTTCATGTCCTAATTTCTTCTATTATGCTTCTCTAGGAGCCCCCTATTCACACGAGGACCGATTTAAACAAAATAGTTCGGCCTCATAATTGCTTATGATATGCTCTACGGGGTTTCATATGTAATCAAGAGTGGCACAAGCCGATATCTTCGGCAGAGAGGGGCACCAAGAACGGAAGGCTAAGGGCATCATTTACTGGGTTGTTTCAGAGTCCTCGGGCAGAGACTGTGCCATCTACAAGTTATATGTTTCTTTACAATATCGACCAATCTAAATTTTTTTGATATTGTGAGATTGGAAACAAATTCCTCTCCCTTCCCTCAAGCACTCTACGAGCAATAACCGTAACCTTTGCAGCAGCGGCTGTAGCTTGGCGGTTTCCCACGGTTTTTTCGACCACATGGGTGATCCTTCGTCTTTGTCGTACGATGTCATTTTGCGGTATCCTCTGTCTCTGTCAAAAATTGCATAGAATACAATGTCTCGGTGTATTCATGTGTAGCAAGTGAAAACCTCAGCGTCCTTAAGTCCTGATCAGATAGTAATACAGAGGCACGGGTATAATCGACTAAAATGTGTGTGCAACTTTCGCGGATTACACGTGTACAGACATGCAAATAGCTTCAGATATCAAATTTTAATAAAGAACTACAGTATTTAAGACCCTGTCCGGGTGTAACAAGTGCACAAGTGTGCATTTGCATGTCGTAAATCCACAACACATGTACAGGCATTTTGCGAATAACTGGCTTGCTCGTGTGTACAGTCTAACATGCCCCCATTCTATGCCAGGGCTAAGAATACGTCGTTTTCGTATTAGGCAGAAGTTTCCGTACGTTTCTGTATTATTTGACGTTAAGAGAGGAGAAGGTATCTGTCAATCCCATTACTACAATCATCTTTGATAAATGAGGAGAGAGTTCGTTAAAAATTGTATTTCTTCTCACTGGTTGGGTTTTAAAATCGCCAGCTGCTTGTTGTCACACTTAGGAAGAACAAAAATAAAGTTTTATCGAAACTTTAAAATTTTCAAACTGAGCAAACTGATGATATACATGTTTTTACGATAAACATGAAATAGAGGCTGGTGGTAAATGAATATCCAATAATTTGAAGTTTAGAAATTTCATTGAAACTGTAAAAGTGAATTGGCATGACTGATGCTTACATTGAACACTCCAGTGCCACTAAGCTTGTACTACTACTACTTATTATATTAATAATAATAATAATAATAATAATAATAATGTATTGTAACGTTGTAATTTTTTAACTTCTCCACTGTTTGTTTTGGGTTTTTTCTCTCTAACCTATTATCATTCCTACTGTTGCCGCCCGGCAAGTTCAGTGAGGGCAATGAGACTACAAAGTGGATAAAAACTGGAAGAAATGACTAATGCAAAAAAAAGAGGAGAAAATGCACTAAGAAAGATTTACATGGGATATAAAGAACATAGGGAAAATAACGCCCTCATACAATAGTAATAATGATAATAATAATAAAAAACATCTTGATCACCAGGTAAACCTATTTGATGTATCGAATTCTCTTCCTTCCTCACATAAGCAGGAGGTGTTTTTTCAGGCTTAAAGGAGAAAATTTGTAATTTAAAAAGTTTAATTCCAGCACGTTTTCTCTACTAAAATATTTAAGTACCTTCCCAATGATCAGCTTTTAGTGTCCAATATTCCGTCGTCTTTCTTTTAATTTAGGTAGTGGAATGAAATTAATAGGCTAATAGCTAGCCGTTGTTGGCTTCGCGTAACAAAAAGGCGTCATTTCAACAAGTGCAATTTTTTTTGTGTGGCATACTCGATTTCGAGCGTAGACCAGACAGAGTGAGCAATGTCCTCGGGAGAGAGCACATTTACAGGGGTTGTCTCCCGAAGCCTTCCCCGATAGTTTTTATATCGGGCTAGGCGAGATTCTAGCCCCCACCCTCTGGCATGCGAGTCCGATTCTTTAACCACTGGACCACGGCGGCTGTTATTATTATGTAAGTGTAATATTTAAGTCAAATACTTTGTCTTTGTTTAAACGTTTCAACTGAATTGTGCTATTTCATACTGTCAAGAACCTTTCGTTGAATGTAAACCTGTCCCTTTATGTTATGCATAGTTCTCTTCTCTTGAAGTTGAATTTGAACTATCCCTCCCTGTAGCAGAATGTAAACTAGCCCTTTTTTGATAAAATTTCTATGTCATCTTGAGTGGTGGAACATCAAAGTAGAGGCGCAGCCATGAATATTTACTGGGAAGTGGGAGGGCAGGGGACAAATTTTCAGATGGAGCCGTCTCCCATTGTTCAATCAAAATTTGAAGAAGTGGTTGTCACGGTGACTTTGTTGAATCTATTACTGTAAGAGGAACAAATAGTTATAAATGCATATGGTAAAGATTTGAGTGCCACTAGAGACCACAATCTGGCGTTGTGACCCGGCCTCGTCCTACAAATGGTCTGTAAACCGCGTTCACAATGTTTATGGCTGAAGGATAAGGTTGCATGTGCTCATTTGGCCCGCCATATATAATTTCATAAGATAATAGCAATGCCCATTGGATGTTAATGTAGTGACTTTGTAATCTCTCATCATACTTCCTGATAAGCAGAGAGGCTTTGCACAGTAGAACGCAAACAAAGATGTAAAATATCATCGTCTAGAGTTAATCAGTACCACTGCAATAATGTTAAAGGGTTGAAGGGAAATACATCCATTCAATAGGCGACCCCTGTGGCATCCGATCGTCGTGTTTTGGTACTCTCATTTTACTTTCAAATTATATTTCAAATCGATTCTGGTATTTTTGCATGGATTGAGGTAATCAAGGTTGAATACGCATGATGATTCAAAGTGGTACAAAGTCACAAAGATCAATTTAATATATCAGAAAATAAACGAGGAGTACTTCTCTGACTGTCCTTTAATCTTCTTAATGAATTTGACAGTCGAAGCAATATTGCAACATGTGTTCTTCACTTTGAAATTGTAAGCGTTGTGATGCGTTGTTGGAGGCAAGTATTTCCCTGACTCTCTGACAACTACATCACTGTTAAGCATAACAAAACTTTGATACGTGAATGCTGCAACATCAAGTCTTATTAGAATTTTTGCAGAACAGGCTTAATAAAGAGTGAGCGTGCTTATTTGAGGAAATCAGGAGGATATGATGTTCCATTTCTCAAGAGTATCAACAGAGCAATCTTTCAAAAGCTTCTTAATTACTTTCTTCTCTGCGTCCTCTTGGGTATATGATTGTGGGAAAGCATTTACGAAAGATGCCGTGCGTACACAAGCAAATTTGCGCTAACGAGCATGGCCTAATAACTTTAAACGTTAAAGTACGAATAAGGAACAACATATGAACTGGAGCATAAATTGATTGATAAACAATCAGGAGTTATTTAAAAATTGAACTGAACAATTAATCGACTGCTCGGTACGTTACTCACTAGAACATAATAACGTTTTAATAAGCAGCCTCTGAAACATAGAATCGATTAACGAAATCAAAAATAGATCAATCAGTGATTGGATAGAAGGAAAGTATGATTTTATTCGGCCTTATAATTTCCTTGTAGAATGTATATAAATACAGCTAATCGATTTAACAAACTTATAGGATACAATGCAAGCTTCAAAAATGGAAACTATGCAATATCGCTGGACCGTAAGTAATCTTAGAAAATCTTTGAGTTGGGACAGAAAACGTAGTGTTGTGTCAACACAAAAGTTGCTAGCTCACAAGGTGCATTAAGGTCAAAAGAGTAAATGCATCTCAGTATAATTCATGTATACGCTAAGAACTACAGCTTTCAAACCCCATGATAAATCTTCTAATATCTAAGACGATGAGTACTGATAGAGGACATGGCAAATGTTGCCTCAAAATCGAAACGGAAGAGCTAAGCGTCATTGAGCATAACGTTTTGTCTTGATGACGGAATTGGCATTATGTATCATTATGAGAATGCTAGGGTGCCACGCTGAGATGTCATTATTTGTTATTTACCATATTTTAGATGTGCGTAGGTGTTTGGGAGTAGAGGAAGTCATTAAGCTTTTTAGTACAAATCTGCTCTTCGAGTAATGGGACAGGAAATCGGTTGCAAGTGGTCGTTGATGTTGCTTTGGGAAATTTATCCTTTCCTTTGTTTACGTAAATATTGTGTAGTATGTCACGGTTGACCTTACAAATTGTATGGTTGGTTTGTATTTGTTGTTAACTTTCTTACTCTTAATTGTAATTAAAGAAAGATAATGGAAGGCAAAAGATGTAATAAGCAGGGGAAATCTAGGCGAGAACATGTCGAATATCCGTGTTAGAGATAGAGAAGGATTGGTTTTCAAAAATAAAAGGATTGGAATCGTCATCACCTTAGTACATGTTGAAATTTAGCTACAATGAGGGTGAAACAAACGTTGTTATTGACAGCTGATCTGCTGCGCAAGGCCGTAGCAAGTCGTGGATCATGGTTGCTCACCCCTTCCTAATATGCCTTCTAAATTTCTTTCATTCTGAATAAGATCATTCATTGTGTGCAACTGTGAAAACTAGAGGAAAGTTTGCACCGACATAGCAACATTGTATTTTTATCGGGTTATGGGACCCAAGCTCCCAGTGACTTTGAGACTTTCCCCGTCAATAACATTACCTGGTCCTGCACTGTTAGGCAGATTTACACCAGTATCTTCCTAGATATCTTATAATCAGAATACACCATAGATGTTTCTATGAAATCCCAACTTTTACGTTTAATGAGACGAAAAAGAACAAGAACGAGATCCTTTAAATCTACTCATTAAATTCAGTAGAAAATTTTCTTCTTCTTCGATCTATAAGTCCATCTTGTTTTTCATCATTGTCGATCATTTGAGCACAAAATCTGTATCTCCAATCTCAAAAACATTTAATCGTAGGGATGGCTTAGAAAGATGAAACCACGAGGAAGTCTGAAACTGGGTATTTCCAAGTTGGAAAATTGGAACATTTTGAAGCTGTTTAACATTAAGCAAATTCGACTACTGAATCCAACTGTGGAAAACGAGAAAAATGTCTCCTTGTGATATTTTGCAAATCTGACAAAAATATTGATAGTAAAGAGAATACTTCTAATTTTCCATATAATTGTCTAATGCATATATAGCATTTTGCTCGGTACGAGTGCTTGCTCGCATAAAGTTGATTACGTCATAACATGTCTAAGCATAATGATCTGAGAGCCCATGCTGTTCTGTTGTAATCCCGTTAAAATATTTGGTTGATTCTGGGCCA
Source organism: Carybdea cf. marsupialis auct. non (Linnaeus, 1758) (assembly GCA_010016065.2). Lineage (NCBI taxonomy): Eukaryota > Metazoa > Cnidaria > Cubozoa > Carybdeida > Carybdeidae > Carybdea > Carybdea cf. marsupialis auct. non (Linnaeus, 1758). The sequence goes on along the minus strand of JAAAKL020016929.1, from coordinate 887 downwards.
ACATGTAGACGTTGCTTACAACGTAAAAGCTGTAATCATTTGATAGTAATTTTGTATGGTTTCTCGTTGAGCAGGCATGGGAACAGGGGGCAGGGGCAAGTACCCTTACTTCTTCCTAACGTTCTGTTATACATGAACCCTCTGCATAGGTTTCGTGCTTTCAGATTATAACGACATCCCAACTTCTTGATAATTGTTACTACGATCCTGTTCAGTACGAAGGTAACGCTGTTACCCTATATTCTTCATAGCCTTGAGAGTTAGATTGTTGTAGTGTATTTCGTTGGGTAGGAGCTTTAGTTTAAGCAGCTGCCGTGGTAGAGCAGTTTCTAGGGCGTTTTACACATGATGCGATGGCCATTCGACTAATGAGCAGTTAAGGTGGAGAGGTCTGTTGACCTTCAGAACAACTTTGGGGTTTGGAGAACCCATCAGGGGAACAGAAGTTCAATCAACATGTTTTTTATTTAGATATGAACAACGATATAGTTTCTCTGGGAAAAACACATAACTTTAAATAACCCCTCGGCTCTTGGTTAGTTTCAAGGTTTGGTCCATTGTCAATAAAGATAACATTATGCTTTGGTTTGCAGCATTTTCAGCTTTGAGGAGACGACAATCATTGTGCCTACGTGTAAAATTTTAACTGACTCATCCCTGACCATCCTCTTGAAAACTTTTTGAGTACTTGAAAAATGAAAAGATGCATCTGATTGCCTGTGGCGGTTTTAGGGAGAGGCCGACAGGGCCATGACCCGAGGCCCCACACCTGTAGGAGGCCCCGCGCCTCAACGCTAAGAAAAAATTATTTAACTGCCCATATTAATCTCATGGAAGTAAGTGAAAACTCGAAACTGTATCCACTGGAAGGAATAAAATGCTCCGGA
>JAAAKL020016927.1:0-10826 GCA_010016065.2 Carybdea cf. marsupialis auct. non (Linnaeus, 1758) | reverse complement strand
AACCAAACCCCTTTTTTGCCCTAAAAGCCCCCCCCCCCCCCCCCCCATTTAACAAATTCCAAGCTACACATAGTGTCTATATTGGCAGCTTGTCAGAGAAAAATTGTAAAGAGAACAGTCGTTTTAAAACATTTATATATACTTCATACTCAATACTGTGCTAGATTTCCGTTGCGGCATTTTCAAACCTGATTTAGGGTGAGAAGGATAAAATAAAGTTAATTGATAAATTCAAAAAAGGATTAACAAAAATTCATTTAAAATGCAAAGTTATTGTTAGAAATTGTGAGTCAATCAGAACAATTTTCGGACTTGCTATTCCTTTAAATTGTTTCATAGATGTCCCGCTCTACTCTCGAAACTGTGTTGTTTGTATCTTGTTCTATAAAATGTTATGATTATATACTTGACTTCGGGTACCCTATTCATTCACCTGATTGCACCTGTGAAATTATTCGTATACATATGTGAGTGCCGGCCCTTTCATACATTTGAAGGACATTATGAAGAAAATATCTATAGCGCAGTGAATACTGAAGAGAAACATAGTCTACACGTTCATATCATAGTGATTGCACTAGACGATCTATTTTTCGTTGAAGAGACAACAATGAAAGGTCAACCACGAGGTGACTAAATAGACATCCAGTGATGTGATCAGAGGAATCCAAACAACTTAACTAGAGAAACAATGCCCAATACACTAATTCTTCCAACACATTAACGTGAATTTGTTCTCAAGAAGTTCTTCATGCAACAGGTAGATAGCCCCAATGTCACGGATCAAAATATAGTGATTGTTTGATCCTTCTTCTGATAAATGTTTAACTTATCCTGATTTCTAGAGACCTCGCGCTAATTAGAATCATATACATTATGCTCGTTAGAGAGCCATGGATAAGTGGAGAGTAGTCTTTGATGACGCTAAAACTAATTTTGTCAGAACCAGGGTACCTATGGCATGTTATAGATCACATTACTCATTCTACCTACAGATAGGTTACTATAGTACAAGTGAAGGTCTCTGCTCTGGACGTGGTCTGGGATAGAGTTGAGTATCGGATGTGACGCCCATGACTATTCTTAAGAGAATCACTTTTGACCCTAGGGTTTAACAGAGTACAGGAGTTATAGACTTTCAGAGTTCAGAGTTGTATTACTAAATTATGTAAAGAAACATGGAGAACAAAGATGATCTGGTCTTACATAAATTCTAGTTATGACACGATTTGTTAGTATTATTCAGTGCAGTCTCCCGGGGTCTCCCGAGGGTAAAGATCAGCTTGTATAGGCCGAGAAAGAAGAGATCGTTGCACTAATGTTATCATTTCTAAAATATAGTGTATGTATAGTAGAGCATGATCTTCTAGTGTGGAAAAATAATACGTAGCCAAAGATAGTTAGCTTAAAATTCACAATCCGCTCTAAAAATATCAAGATATGGAGATTAGAAATCCTGTAATGAGTATCAAAGCTCAACAAGATATATCCGCAAAGGTAACATAATTGAAGAACGTACGGCATAATAATACAAAATATTGATAAAACAAGCTTTCGATGTCTTTAATAGATCGTCTTCAGGGTGCGAACTATATGAAAGTAAGGAATCTATTTACAACTTAACGTGATTCCATATAGATGTGGCAGATGTAGTGGCAGAGTAAGTTCATACTGCTTAAAGTTGCTTCGAGTGGCATAACATGGTAAACACTTTGAAAACTTCATCTTTTGCTGTATTCTGCCCTGGGAAACATTTACCCCTCCCGAGCTTACTTTAATCTACCGTTCCCTACCCTTAACGTTAGAGACTTGAACATTTTGACTTTAATTTTTGATGTATCTGTTATCGAGTAGAAGGAGTTTGCTGAAAATATTTTTTATCGTATCTGCTCCATAAGTGTATTAAAAAATTCCAAATACTACGAATCGCTTATTTTTAGGAGTAAAAGTCCAACGGAGGCAAACGATTTTTGAATTCATTACCCCAAAAATTGGGGTGCAAGCATCAGCTCCTACAAGGAAACAACCACCTCGGGATTCAAAACCAAAAGCCACTACTATGTAATGTGCCTCTGCCATAGGGCAGCGATGGATTTAAAACCCAGACGGTGCACCGATCTACTTCTATATTCATTCTCTCATCCCCCAAAACACAATTTATGAACTCTTTAGATCTTAGATATATGCGGTGATAACTTTGATACAAAAGTATGACTCACTGACTACGGGGAACAGGGAACATGAACGTTACTCTTCCCGGCTATATGCAAATTTCAAGGATATCCGTCCATGTAAAAGCATTTCTACTTTATCTTCTTTCTTGACCAGCAATTATGGTGTATTTTTGAGTGCAAGTCATTAGTTTTTCTCATTTCTTGTACCTTAGTGCAATAATAAACAGTGCATACAAGTTACTAATAGGAACTAAAGGTCTTTCGTTCACCAAAAACACCATCTGACCATACTTTTTCCGCTACCCAAAGAATCCACTGCTCAGAAACTCTGTCGGTTCTTTACATTCTTGGTAGCAACCGATATATGGCAAATAAGTTCCACTGTAATTCAATTGATCTCAACACCCAAAAGTACTATCAAAGTGTCTTGATTGCGGAAGTAGGCTATTTTGTGTAGTGACAATTTTTCTCGTTCTCTAATATCTATAGAAAACTTATTATTAGCAGTATCCTTTCTAGAAAATAAATCACGACTGGAGCGCAAGTCATCATAATTCAATTCAAATTAATCATATTTCTTTGGTGTAAGAAAATGCCGTGGTCTAGTGTTTAAGAAGTTGGACTCACATGCCAGAGGTTGTGGGTTCGAATCCCGCCTAGCCCGATATAGAGACTATTGATTGGGGAAAGCAACTGGAAAACACCCCAGTAAACGTGCTCCTTCTCCAGGACATTGCTCATTCTGGCTGGGCAATATTCTACGCTCGAAATCGAGTATACCACACACAATAAAAAAGCAATAATCTACATATATATATATATGTAAATATATCATATACAAATACATAAAGATTATTGATGGTACAGAACAATAAAACTGCACGAGTTAGCTACAACATTTTTATAGTTAAAAGCTTTTTTAGTCTAATTCTCCTCAGAGTAAAATATCAACAGAATTAAAATGGAAAAAGTAAGCAACGAAACTAATATCAAACCGTCTTTTCAAAGTAGCCAGTCAGAACTTTGAATGTTGGGTGGAATTTAGAATTGCGTGTGCCAGTCGTGTGGAAGAGTAAAATCAAGCAGGGGTAGAAATAAAAATGAAAAATTAAAGTAAGTTTTATAGTCAAATATATTGAAGAATTATTAGCAAAATATGGAACTCTTTTTAAGAGCAAAATTTAAATTTGTAGCGTATTAAATTTTGTCGATGTTTGTACTATCTGAAATAAGTAAACTCTCCTTCTAATGCTGTAGGATTAAAAAAACTTCCATGTTGTCTCTTCCATATCTTCAGTATACATGAAGAGGACCATTAGTATTCGATCATTTTTGTGTCCATAGACCTAGTTTGACACGGACCAAGTCGTTTAGGTCAAATGGTCTAAATTTCTCCCTCAGCAGTACACCAGCATGCGTGTGTATGTGATTGAACATTCATGAGTTCGCACCTCATTGACCTGGCTTTCCTTGCTCTATTTACATCAGACTCATTGATAATCTCAGCTACATGACGAATTAGAAGAGGGATTACTTTTTAATGAAGACTGTTTTTCTACGAAACAAAAGGAGAAATGTAAGATTTCAATTATCGTTTACTTTTGAGTCTGACAAAAATACTAAAATCTATACGAATTAAATGTCTCTTCCTGGCTTATTTGTACAAGATAAAATGAAATAGGCAGTACCTGGAGTATACCCAGCTATTTCAAACTGCGGGAAACAAAACGTTTTTCAGAAGCCTATCCTACTCAAAAGTTGTCTTAAAACTCTTAAATTTTAGTCACTGTTACCGAATAAAAATATTTGCCAAAGTAACGTAGATAAATGTAAGACAAGGTGCTTAATGTGACAAATCACGAGAATTTACCAGAAAAAACCCGTCAGAATTAGGTTAGTTATTGCGAGATTTCCTGAACTTGAGGGGGTGAGAGACGTCCTCTATGAATGCTTGCTACTTAGAACTGAAAATTGATAGATTGCTGATTGATCTTAAAGCTCTTAACAAATGTTAATTTATGCTATTGGAGGCAATGACGTCACCCCTCAGCCGGAAGTTTACAAGTACTTTAACATCATTAAGCAATCGCTTGTTGAAATGGCGTAAACGTACAAGATATGAGTTGTTCATGGCTGATACCACCGATCCCTAAAAATGACCGAATAGAGCTTCCCATTGTTTACGACAGCCAAATAGTGCAGTCACGAGTACTGGCCCCATTGGTTAGAATAGCGCGGGAGGGTCCGCCTTGTTACTTATCATTGTTTATGCAGCTTTGTTTGATGGGGACTGAAATGTCGTCCAACAACTGACCTCACTTTGAGACGGAAGACGCTCGATCCAATGTATTTTACAGATCAGTGGGTGATACTGGTTATGACATCATTAGTAGCAAATTTGCAGGTTTCTCCAACTTCATTATAGATAAAGTTGCGAAATGTCAGAATATGCTCACGAAAAAATTGGCCAGGCTTCTAGCGAGACATTAGAAAGAGGGGAGCCCCTGGCTTACTAGCACCCCCCCGTCGAACAACCGGAAATTGCAATCTCTCTTCATACCTTCTGACAAGTAGCGCAAACTGCACCACCTAATTGAAGCGGGTCAAATAACACCCTGATTTAAGTCTTCCCGACTAACGGATAGCATGATGATCGCATCCATCGCTTCCAACAGAGATGATGATCTCTGATTCCAAGCAGGATCATAGAATGAACATTGCGGTGTAAAAATTGAAATAAACAGGTTTGTATAAACCGATTTTACGCGACAGTTTGAGTAAACCAATAAGGAGTGTAGGTTGGATGGATTGGATGCATATCGACTCATCACACAGATAGAAAACTTACACTTTGTCTCACTTATGTCTTGCTTGATACTGGTTAATAGCTTACTTTAAATTTGAGAAAGCGGAAATTTGGCAAACATGAACATAGATAGGAAATTGTAATAAACTTCAAACAAACTGATGCTGCAGGGTACTTATAAAGAGGCTTACTTTAAGAAAGTTTCTTGGAGATATGGCTTTATACACATTTTGTCCATCCTAACACACATTTGCATACGTTGCCAATAACAGACTTTCCAATGGGAGTCATCCTCCAATGAAAATTTGAATGGATAAAGGGTAATGATTTAATTGCAACCTCGTGTTGCTCTGCAGCTACTGCTATAACTTTATAAAACCTCTTAATTATTTTTTACCCGATTATTATAATTATGTTTGCGTTCTGCAAACATTTTGAGAACTACCTTTTTGTGTCAACCCTTCAAACTGGTTTAAGAATCTGAACAACACTTTTTAGCCCACCTTTGTAATAGTAGCTTGTGGCTAAATAAAGAATGTAGCAAAAAAAGGATTATGGCTGCTGTATTTTCCATATTAAATTGGCGCCGAATGGGCGTGGGGAAAGACAGACGGTGCATGCTTGAAATCATCAGTAGTAACCTTCGTTGCAGGAAAGCTGACAATTCCAACTCTTACCATCTCTAACGTGCTTGGAAATTTGGCCTGGAGCACCTGTCCGTCTGTCTGATTTGTTCTTGAGTATCACAAAAGGAAAAATCTTTAAGTCTGCGAAATTGATGACCTCAGCAGGAAGAACAGAGTCACTTTTTCTATTGCATTAAGCACTTCATAGACCGAAGGGAATCAAAATTGTGGCAATGAAGTTTTTCACGTTCTCTAACCATTCTTGAGAAGTGCAATCTCTACAACAGATTAAAACCCCACAACAAAGAATGGAAAGGTTGCCTGTCTATATGTGGGGTCCAGCCTCACATTGGGAGTGTTAGAACTAACTTTTTATCTGTCATCTGAGATCAGGTAAAATCTTATCTATGGTCTCCTTTAACTAACCGGCATGGATTTCTCGAAGTCAACCAGTCACCGCAGGGGAGGGGGGAGTTGGGGGCGTGGGTGGAAGCAGATAGTAAGCCTGTGATAACTTAAACATTAATAGCTGCTGTACAACTTTTTTTATAACATTGATGCTATGATTACTTCATGGCCTCTTATGACGATTTGAACGAGCTTAAGTATGGGAGTAGTGGTCAATGAAGTAATATTACTCGTATATGACGATTAGGTCTTACTTAGCTCTTCCCTTACGTAAGTTACAATTGATCGGAAAGGTACTAATTGTTGCACTGTTCTGCTTAGGGCTCTAGGCAGAGTAAGGGTATACTCGAACGCTATTTTGTATGGAAAGTACACGATGCAAGTCTCAAATAATTTTAAAAACATAAACTTTGGCGGTGATAAGGCGTTCACAAAACTGTGTGAAAGTGAGAAATCTCCACGGTCGGAGCATGGCAATATCACAGGTGATATTCGTACAGTGTCCAAAGAAATGGTGCCTGAATAAAATACATGTATACAAGTAGTTCTAGAATGATTGATAATTGCTAAAACTGTATTCATTAAGTTGTATATCATTTTGAAGTATAGAAAAAAATGTTTTATTAGCACTTACTGCCACCTAATTAGTGTTGACTACCGATAAATTAATATAATAGTATGTTATTCATATCTGACAAATGACGTCTGTGCATAAGGTTAAAAAAGAAACACGGAGAAGTTATAACATTTTGGAAAGGGTTTCAATGTATGGTCTCTTTCGATATGATGGTCATATAACCCATTAATTGGCAGTGACGCTCAAAAATTTCTGCAGAAGGTTGATACACACAAGGTTTTAGCACCATTGGGTTAGTAGTTTAGAAGATATTATGCAAAACGTACAGCCATGAGCTTACAACTCCTCCCTCCCCTTCCCCTCCCCCCAACTATCACTGCAAGTGCGTCAGGCAGGCTTGATGCAAAGGATTGGTATAGCAACAAATACACAGGTATCATGATACCATCTTTGTGAGATTTATTCGTATCCTTATTAAAGTAATGGAAGTACATGTCAAAAACAGGACCGTAGCAGCTTTAAAATTGGGAGGGGAAGGGGCAGTATTAAGTATGGAACTCCAGATGACAGCGTTGGTGGTAGGGTAAAGGTTTACTTTGATGTATAAGCAGAGAACATGCGTGAGATACAGAAACAAGCAACATTGTTCTTTCTTCACTATGCTTACTTAACTTCTATCTTCAGTTAACATATGATGCATATTACAACTTATTGATCGGATTCCCAGGCTGCTACGGACCTGCATAACAATGTCGCTTGAGGCAATACTGGAGCATGTTGTGAAATGATACCATGTGACTTGTGTCAGCCACGTGATGTATGAAGCATTTCAGTTTATGTAAAAAATTGAATATATTATAATAAGTTAATTGAACACTTTCAAGGAGATATCAGAAACTAAAAACACGCACCCACACTTAAACCGAATACAATAATATAAATGAGGTCTAGTTAATAAAATCTCGCCTCCTTTACGGGTCTTAGGAGTTTAATTGTTCGGTCGCCAAAATACCCAATACGTTTAGCATGCAAGAACGCTCTACTTATACCTTACATCTTATAAAAATGGCATTGCAGCAACAGCAGGGCTTGCAAATCCCCATGGAGCAACTATCCGGCACACTTCCCGTCAAATCTCTGTGGCATGTACCGCATAACCTCATCCGTTATCTTGGCGAGTGATTGGAAGAGATTTCCATCCTTGGGTCGATCTACAGCGACTTGGATCAATTAGTCTCGAAAAGTTTGGAGGCTTAACTGATACATATACATGATTAATGTAGCTGAAAATGGAATAGTTTCTCTTTATTAGTTACACCTGAACACAAAGTTTTAAATACGAATTAGAAAATGGCTGCAAAAATAGCAAGATAACAACGGCTGGTAAAATATTATGGTAAATTGGTAGCCTCCTTTGCAAAGTCAAGTTTATTCAAAATACACCTCTTAATACTGCCCTAACACAAGTAAAGAAGAAACAAAACACTAAACGAATCCATAACCTTTCTTGGAGCATGCAGTTTTGAACTTAACCTTATGCATCTTCCATGTTTTTAAAACTTACCGACTTTATTACCTTCCCGTAAAACATAACTACAACCACCCACCCACAAAATGACGCCAAATTCTCCACAGAAACATATCAAACGAACTTTCTCTGGTATCTAGTGAGAACGGCCCTTCTACTCTCCACTCCTCCAAATATATTGCATACCCCATAGAATACATCGGGTCTGTAAGCAACATTACTACTTACAATTAACGACAATCTTTTTAAACGAATGCAACCAATCATAGAAACACGTACCATTAAACAACACTGTATTATCAAAACCCTTGATATATCATACAACATACATAGATGTCTATTCAAAGATACAAGCATGAAATACAAATCTTATCAATGCACTCATTCGAAGCCCCAAAGATGAAATCGTTCTAATATACTAACGCGTTTACATGATCATAATTTACATATTGCGATGGATTTTAAAATTCTAGTTATGCGAATTATATTTCCCATGTATGATGATTGGCTCTAGATTTGCTGTAAAGCCTCTTATGGGAACGAAACAAACATAGGGGGCAAGTTTGATTGGATCTCTACCCATTAGCAATCGGTAGTGGAGTATTCTTCTGGCCCACCCTGTAGTTATAAACCCAATACCTCATGATCATACCGTTCAAAAAAGCAATTATTGCTAGAGAAATATCTCTTTTTAGCAAATTTTGGGGTAAAGAGTCCCAAAAGATGTATTTAGTTTTTTCTGATGAGTTTCCGTATTGACTACACAGATCACGCCAAAATTTTGACATTCCAGTTTTTTGACAATCTTCAATTCTACGGCATTGCTTATCAAATCAATATAATCATTGAAAATAAAACAAATTACAGTAACGTTCCTCTTTCTCGTACATTTGTGTTGAATAAGTGAAAGAAAATTATTATGCGACTTTCTGACACTGTGTTCATCTTAAATGTGTTGAATGCATACATGTTAACAATTACCTAAAATTTGTTTTACCTGAAATTTATGGTTTATTCCAAAGTTGCAACGCTGTCGGAGAAAGGTATATAATGTCACAACAATTTTCAACTATTACATAATTGCATAAAACTCTATGTCTAAGTAAAATACAAGAAATACCATGAAAAATTGAACTGATGCAGTAATTCCTATCCTTGTTCAGACAGACTGACGTTACATTTTGAAAACGTTTCTGTGACGTCATATCACACTTCTTGGATCGTGAGCGACCACCATCAATTTCTGGACGATGTGAAATGTCATCGAATCGAACATCTGTGACTGGTTCTGGCGCTGATGCCTTTCTGATAACGGTAAGGATGGGGGAAGTACTTAGTCTTACTCAACCTGGTCTCCTTGGTCCTGTTCACCGTGTTTTGTAGTCATAGCGACTGAGCATTTTGAGTAATAAATTGTCTCATGGGCAACTAATGTTTCATTGGAATGTTTAGTTAAAAGCAAAGGCGACGATGAAGCCGACAAGCATTGAGTTAAGCAGTATCAATGTTGTATTACAAAGAGATGACATGCTGCTCATTATTTGATATTTTTTCGCAGATCATTGATTATTCTATTAACAGGTTAAGTTCATTGCATTGGTGAAAGATATATAAATGCCTGCCCTCCTGCCTTGTATACTATTTGGTTTGTTTATATAAAATTCCTTAGTATGTCGTAGAGTATTCTAGAACTTTCTGGAAATTTCTAGTATGTTTTATAGAAACTTCTGGAAGTTTCTAGAAATCTATGGAACTTGTCCGAAAATTGGGATGTTCTGGAAAGTCATAGAATGTTCTTGAAAGTTGTATTATGTTTTGGAAGAATACAGATTTAATATTCCTGATGTTTAGATAAGACAGATGAAGGATTCCCATGACAATCATCATAGTGAAATACTAGTTTCAGGTACCACCTCTTCTTTGTTATGATCTTTGTCCGATGCATTTCAATCACCATATCTGCAAGGTCCACCTATTGATACATTATAATCCGTCACCATATCAGGAAATTTCACATGCACCATCTTCTTTGTCAAACTATTTTACTAAACGAGTTTCAGTGTTTTGATCAGTTCTATAATCAAATGATCCATGGCCTTCTTTCTGCACGTCTTTCTCGGTCATCAAGGGACACCCACCAATACGGTTTGATCTGAAAGTTTCAATTGCAAGAATGCCAACAGCTCACAACTGTGTGTGTAGTGAAAGAGTGGAGAACCAGTTACTAAAATGTATCCTGAAATGCTGATTTTTTTGGTACATTTTCAACCAAGCAAAGTGCTACGTATTCAGCATACAGCTTTGCTTCCCTGCACTCCCATTTTCTTATAAATAATATAGTCAAATTTCAAGCCTGACTTTCCAGCTCTGACAAAGTTCTCAAATCCCCATTTATGAATTTCCCTTGGGATATGCTGCCGTATTCCGCTTTTCTTGGTCTTTGCTCGGATAATCTGCTCGTCTATAGGATGATTTGCACTCCTTTCCAACCTTAGCACAATTATTGCAAGCGGTATTTACAAGAGGCTCCACATTTAATCAGCTTGGTGTAGTGTTCATCTTTCTTGTATTGTCATTTACATGTAAATAAATTCCCAGTGATTCATATCGCTTAAATGACATTACATTCTCAATACAGTTCACCCAAAATTCATTGGACCAGTATAAGTGATAACTGGGAAGAGGAAACAAGAGACATCTTACTCTG
>JAAAKL020016926.1:0-10827 GCA_010016065.2 Carybdea cf. marsupialis auct. non (Linnaeus, 1758) | reverse complement strand
CCCCCCTTAAAACTTTTCTGCATACGGCACTACAAACAAGATTTTCGTTATGAGCAACAGGATTTCTCCACTAAGGAGCTTAGATGACGAGTTAAACGGCCCTCTAAATACATGGATTTGAAAGTTCTTGCATTGTAAGGAAAACCATTTGATAGAGGGAAACCATCTGCTGTCTACCTTAAGGGCCAAAACTCAATCAGAAGACTAGAAAATCTACCAACTGTACTTTCAAGGCTACCCTGTATCGCATGTAGGGGAATCTAAGCATTCTTTTGAACAGAGAGTGAAGGAACATCGAGGGGTCCTTGGAAAAAAGCAGACAAGCCTCGCGGCCTCTGCGAACTGCTAAATAAAGAGTCCCGCCCGCAAAATATGAAATTTTTTCACCACAACAACAAATGCAATAAAAGACACTATCCACGTAAACACACTGCCAGACTCACGGCTGGTTGTAGTAACACAACTTAATGTAAACAATAGACCAACAAAGTAAACTAGCATAAGAACTAGAATGACAAGAAACTCGGCTTCAGAATCTTTGCTACATCTACGTAACGAACGAGCTTCAAAAATAGATAGATATTGGGCATTTGAACTCTTTGGGAGAAAAGGAAGATTTTCTGAACCCTGGAAGACATAAAAGGGCTTGAAATGACAGCTCATAGCTGTTGTAAGTGAATTCAATACGATTTTATTGGTGAATTCTATTACCCACAGGTTCCAGACTTAAAAATAGTCGACAAAACATAAAATCGTGACGTCGATTGCTTCAAGATTGATTGTGACGTCAAATTATATCATAGATAAAATTAGTAAATTCGCTTAGAAGTCGACATTAATGCAAATTGTATATTCAATGCTGTTGATACAGAAATCAACATGGGGAGTAGAAACAGTTGCAATTCATACTCTCCTGCACAAACCCAGGAAATGTGGAATGTAGGTGAGGTAAATGATGAGAAAACTCTTGGGAAGAGAGGATATACACTATCCCAGTCGAAGGTAATCGGAACGGGAACATATGCCAAAGTCAAATTGGCATTTTCTCGAAAGCACTACAAGAATGTTGCAATCAAGATAGTTAACAGAGACAAGGCACCAAAAGATTTTATTTCCAAGTTTCTTCCGCGTGAATTATCAATTTTTCGACGATTATCTCATAAAAACATCATATATTGTCATGAGATTTTAGAAGCTGGACCCAAAGTGTACATTGTGATGGATTATGCCATAGGAGGAGATCTTCTCGAGTACATCAGGTATTTATACTTTGCTAGAGCTATTTGATGTCAGTTATTAGTGATTTCTGTACTTATATATACACTTAAAGTCCCCACCCGGATGTTATCAGTAAAGCCAACTGAAGTTTAAGAACACTGTCATTATGAGTTTTATGAAATACAGCAAAACTTAAAGAGATGTCAAAAATTTTACATGATGGGTACATGTCATTCTGATTTGATTGTAATATGTAGAAAGAGCTAATCACCAAAAGAATTCAGTCAGGTCGGTATTGAGAAAATGCCTATATCTTTTACATGTAAAGTAACACCCATCTATTTCTTTTCGATAACTGTAAAAACAGGGCTGTATCTTATCACTATTTTTGCCTCTTTGGATATTTATGGTGGATTCTCTCGTCGCTACAACAAACGAAGGCTAAGCACATGTTTATTCTCCATGGATGCATTCATATACACCATATCCAATTTTTAAGGTTGAAAGCAACTCTGTTTCTTTATCACTCCGAAGGCGAATGTCACAACAAAGTATTCATTCCGAGACCTATTTATGCCTATTTATCAAGCTCATGTTAAAGGAAATTTGATCAAATTTATTGTTTTGCGAGACAGAGAAACGTGTGCGAAATTGGTTCCGCAGGCATCGAATTCATCTGCTTCCTAGTTACTACTCAACCTGTATACATCACGAGGCTACATTAAAAACGTTCCATATAACAAATATTTATGAACATACCTCTTCTTTTGGGTGCTCCTGTTCATGTCCTTTCTAATCATGGATGCCGTACATCACGGTCAAAGTATTCTGCAGATTGAAGCAAATATATTTGAGAAGTGCAACGTAACAACTTGATATTACAGTAATCTCATTCCTTGGCTTAAAATCATGATCTTGAATCCCACTAGTAAACTTGCAGGACACGGTCCCCATTTCCTTCTCAATTATAGACAACTTGGTTTGCCGCCCCTCCATAAGGTAGGGCAGGATACTATTTAAAAGGTAAACAAAATTAAATATCCTATGACAGGTTTTCTTAATGTCAACAACATAAGGAATGCCGCTGACATTGTGTACTGTATTAGGTTGATTAACGTTGCTCTACAAATTTAAATTCCAGATTGCACAAATTTATTGATGAAGAAAAGGCTGGCGAGATGTTTCGTCATATCATGGTCGCCATACACTACCTACACTCCCTCTCGATCGCTCATCGGGATTTGAAGTGCGAGAACGTTCTCTTGGATCATCATGACTGTCCCAAGCTGAGCGACTTCGGATTCGCCAAACGTATCCACAATGAACGCGAGCTTTGTCAGACGTTCTGTGGCAGCTCGGCTTATGCTCCACGTGAAATCTTGACGGGTGAGTACCAACTTCTAACTTCGTTTTTGTGTCATCCTGTTAGGACTGTGGCATGTACCATGGCGTGGTGCAGGCTGATCCATGCCTTGCCTGTTTTTCTTGAAGGTACAAGGATTGGCTTGAGATCTTCTTGATATTCCTTTGAAGCCAACGTCGGAACAGTTACTATTATGTCATACGCTGTGATGAATCTACGGTGTGCTACAGAGATGCCTTTTGCCTCGTCTATGTTTTCCGTTGTAATGATTTCTGTATTTCTTAGATTTTGTCTACTATGCTGATGAGATGAAGAATTAGCGACTTAAGAATCCATCATTTAATCGTTATTGGTGAACATGAATGCTAGACCGATTAAGGTGTTTTGTAAAGACAATCCTGTAAGCGGCAGAAATGTGAACACTACCGAGTATTTCATGGACAGAGCAACTTAGAAATGAAGTTCTACAAAAACAGGAACAGATAACTTTCATTTTGTTATGAAATGTCTGGTAAATGTTTAAGACACCTGAAGGAAAAAGAAGCACTAGAATAATAATTGAAAGATGGCACTAATAGGCGCTAGAGGGGAAGAGAGGGGCAGAGAACTAAGCATGTTAACAACATTAGTAAGTAGATTAACAGGTCTGTTCAAAACGCTTTTACAATGTTAACGAAAAGAAGGTATTTGACTTCCATGACATCCAAAATTCTGAAGGAACAAAGATGCGTGCTACAAGGATGTATTGTTTCATGCTAACTTTACATCAGTGCTACTTCTGTCCTAATATGTTGATATACATGTTATATGCCCATTGCTTTTTGTTATAGGTGTACCTTACGATCCTTTTCAATCGGATATTTGGAGTGTTGGTATTATTCTCTACATTATGACAACAGGAACGATGCCTTTTGACGATAGTAGCACGTCTACCCAACTCAAGCAAATGGCTAAAGGCCCCTCATTCCGTAGAGTCAAACAGCCGATATCCGACTCATTAAGGCAGCTCCTTTGCGGCATCCTAAATCCAGTAGATCACAGAAGATTCACCATTCACAATATTATGTGTGATAAATGGGTCACATACGCTGTCGACCTCGACAGAACCCAAGTGCCTCCGAAAGGTAGAGAGGATAGGAACCACCGTCGGAATGATGTTAACCAGTTATTCAGGATGCATACTGACGGTGCTCGTGGGAATTACGATGACAACGAGTCAAAACGTGAAGATTTGAAACAGCCACATGAAGTTCATGATACCCGACAGCAATCATTTACAAACACTGCTTAAAATTCAATAATTGTGTAAAAATAAAACTCACGAAGAAGTTGGAGAATTGTAAAACATGAATCTTTGTACAAGCCGTCAATGATTTTTTTCTATTACAGAATAATACACATTATTAAGATTATGTATTCTCTCAACAAACTACTGCCAAATCATTGCTATATACTGCGTTGCACGAAAAATCACTTCGCTGAAGAATAAACAAGTTGTCCTATCTTAAGAACACATTTACACACGGAGTACGTACCATCTGGGTCCTTAAGCGAGGACCTGAAGGTATCTTTCTAAGGCCGATGCTGTTAAATCCTTAGTCTGAAGTGCTGCACTAGGCATTTACTGGTAATTAGGTATGGATGTGTGTACAACTTTTGAATATGACTGGTCCATCGTTATTTTAGCAACGTCTTTCATCGTTCAGAAGTAACCTCTCAATCAGATACCACAGTCGAGTAGTGCGCCCAAGATTGAATCTCCGTTAAGTAAACAGTGAAGTAGTTAGTTCATCTATAGAGCACTCCCTTGATGTATACCACCAGGACTATGGACTCCAAAGTCCAATAGCCCCCTCCCTACCCCCCACACCCACACATACTGATACATAACAGGTGCGAGTGGTTTCAGTTCATCAACGATGAGCCATTACCAAAAACTATCGAGGTAACGTCAGCCCTATGCAAAGGCACGTGGCTAAAAATTTCAGGCTCTCCTCTGGCGCTTTCTAACGCGATCAGAGTTCGTTTACTTATCTCCCCAAACTCTCTCTCTATTTCTTTCATATCATACCCGATCTATGCCTCAACAAAAAAGTTCTTCCATACAGGCTGATCATTTGCAACATCGAAAAGTTTGTCGTGGTCTTCCGCCATGCTTTACGTTATCAAGGCAAGGATTTTTTGATCTCATAATTCTTTATGTTTTGATATTCTAACACTCAAGTTCGGGATTTCAAATTTATATCTTTCCTAATCGTTTATTTACAATAAGGTTTATCTCTGGTCTGATGAGTAGGAATTTTTGATCTGAGCTTTTCGTATTATCATGTACGAGACAGTATTTGAAATGCTGAATCACAAAAAAATAGTAGAGAAACAGGAATCATGTAAACATGTGGACTTGATTTGGTAGGCCGGATAGCAGTCCTTCAATGAAGCAGGGTAACTGGCCACCCATATTGCGCTTAAGTTGTCGATATTTATTCGTGGGGAATTAGGAGCTGATATGGATGCTGGAGAGAGAGTGCAACATCGGTGTGCCTCACTTCGCTTAATATGTAGACCACATCAGTATGCTTTAAGAATCACCCTACAGACCGAGCATGGGCCAAATTTAACGAGCTTAGGACAGTGCTCATTGATAAAAAAATCAACATGCCAACTCGACGAAAATTTTTAGAAAGTTGTGTCCCATTGCACACAAGCATCCTATCCCAACCAACAACAATTACAAAAACTAGAGGTATGCTGGTATGAATGTATGAGGAGCATGGTTAAAGGAGGATGGAGGCGAAAACATGTCCCCAAAAGTAATGATACTGATGAGGACGAGGAGGCAGATTACAGCTTTGAGTACTGTAATAAACAAATACGAAAAATTGTTGGAGCACAAAATGTATCTAGCTATGTCAATGCCCATTACTTGAAATATATTGCCCATGTATGTAGAGCAGAAAACAATGCAATCACAAAGAGAATGCTGTTTGCCGAAGCAACAAAGCCATACTACCAAGACCATGGATCAAAATTACAAAGTTACTTGGAGTGGATATAAGTCGAGCAAAGCGTGCAACACAGTCAAAGAAGGAGGTCGCCGAGTTAGTGCGGAAGTGCATTAGCACGCCTCCGTGATGGTACAGAACATCGATGGAGGATCTCTCAGGACAGGAGGATTCTGCGAATACATGGGGGGATCGATTCGAAACCCAATAGTGACATATTTCTGATATCCCGAGCCTCTTTTAAAACTCTGTTATTATTGGAACGTTTCCATTTTGTAATGCGACAATTAAAACAATTCAGGAAAAGCCCTCTATTCAAAGCGTACTTTTTGATGTTCAAAACGAATTAACGCCTCATTTTTAGCTTATACATTTGGCTTACATATTAATGAAGCCACCTGAATTTGCTTTGCGGTTTCTTAGTTACACAGCTTCAAGATACCTGCATAAAGAGGGGCATCAATACTTTCCGTCTTCCTCTGACCAATACCTAAGTGTCCTCAAGTTACCTAGCAAACAACTCCAGCATTAAAGTAGGCCTAGAGAGTCTACCACAAGGCATAAGCTATTGAAATTTCCTGTCAAGGTCTGTGGAACAATGTGTCCAGAAATTTTTCATGTGTAGACGTTTGAAAAAGCGGGTAACTCAATCACATGAAAAGGATCATATTTGTGGAATTTGTACAAGACAAGTTACATTTATCATACCTCTTACTGAGGAGGAGAACTTCAAATGTGAGACGATGCACTATACAGATAACAGTTGGGGGGCACTGAGGGGCCACCAGAAGCACTCGAGCTCTCAAGTATCTTCACAACACTTCATAAAAGGGTGACTGAAGACCCACCCCGAGTAAAAAGGTTGATATTCTTCGATATTTCGGACACGTTATCAGGTTTCTAACAGGAAAGGTGCATAACTTGGTCCCTTATGACCACGACAGAGGAACGGATACGAGAAAGGAAAATTAAGGAAACAAAGATGTTAATGATATGAAATACTGCTGTTCCAATTTCCGTCGTCATATTTTACCGCGTTTGACACAGACTGCTCCCAAATGAAAGCATCATACCGTGATGCCTTATTGTCAGATTTGTCTTGATGAGGCAGGGAGCAAATCAACATGTAAGGCAGCAAACGGCCACAGTTAACATTTCGATTTTGTCTGCCTGACCTATTAACACTCGCTCTTTTCCCGCAAAAAATCGGTTAATTAGGCCTGGAAAATTAAGTAAATGATGAAAAGCTATCAAACAGAGCTTATGCCACAACGGGTTCATAGAATAAATGAATCAGTTGAAGGCTTAAAATAGTGGTTTATTCGCCTGAAACTTTTGCACAAGGAAATTCGAAAATAGAAGCAGATGAAACCATCAATATCCAAAGTTTCAACATTTTGTCAAAAACCGCGTTATTGAGAAATCATTTCAAAATCTATCAAGACCTCCCTTAAACTGACGAGGAATACCATGTTGCATGGTAGCGAGACACATGGTTAACATTGACAAATAGTGTAAGAAGGGCCCTGATATCGACTGAGCTTCAAAACAAGCGCTTTTCAAGCCATGCCAACATCTTCCTCCAGCCACACGATCTATCACTCCCTTCATAGGCCCTTTCCATTTCAAGAGAGATCGGCGACTGGAGCCTATAACTGACAAAGATCCTGGAAATTCTGTCCTGCAACAGATCACCGAATGGGCTATTTAATAATCGCGAAGCAAACCAAGAATTCATTGCTTTTACTTTAAATGAAAAGTTTGGGCGAGCAAACAGCAGATTTAGTCACAATCTTGAACAAAAAATAGCAACTTTATGTGAATTTGCGCTCAAATTTTGGCGACGAGACACATTGCTAATCTGTTAACACTGTTACAGTCACTGATCTCTAAAAAGCTTCTAGCTTCGCGTTGTTCCAACAGCGAAAAAGTGTGGTTACGAATACTAGCCCCCAGAAGTTAAAATCGCGCGTTAAGGTTCACCATATTACGTAACATTGTTTACAAGCTTTGTTTGATGGGGTCTAATAAGGCCTAAGCGACTGACCTCACCTTGAAACGTAAGATGCTCCCATCCAGCGCTTGTCAGAGATCAGAGGCTACGGCTAATTAGTGGATAACTAGTTATAGAGGGGAAATTGGTCGTGCTGCATAAAGCTGACTACTGTTTCGCCTTCCTTCTGGGATACGTCTTTGCAAATGCGCCTTGCGACTTCTTGGCAATCCAAGAGCATATAGCAGTGCTTTAAAAAGTGACGTGATTTGATACCAGGCCACCATAAAAAAGGTGCAATAGGCATCATATTAAAGACAGCAAAACACAACAAAGAAAAGGCACGTTTTACGAATCATTACTGCTGTAAATCTGTCACATCAAAATCAGACAACCTCATGACACATTCCACGGTTTACTGAGCTCTGCAGTCATACCCAGGCCACCTGACCAGGGCCAGCTGGTCTAAATAACACATGACTCGCAAACATGCTAGGCAATCAACGCTTTTGTGTCCGAGACATACAGATTTTTAAGATGATCTATAGACAACTACAAAGCAACTAAATTTGATTTGTACATACACACAATAAGAGCACTACTTAAGTTCATAGTTCAAGGGCCACATGTAATCGGGGCCAAAGTTCATACACCGTAACTTAAGTTTTACGGGTTTTCAGGGGAAAATTCAGGGGAGCTTTTTATCATCCAGGGCTCTAATAGACATATATACTAAGACTTGAGGTCATCAATAACCGCTGAAAGTTTAAAATACAACGTTCAAAGGTCGAATTAATCACAACTCGACCTAAACGACTTGGGGAATTCAGACGACCACCATAACGTGTGAGCACGACATCTGATCAGTTTGCTGTACATGCAAGGAGGAAAGCTGATTTGTGAACCTAACTTCCCTGTTTGACTACGCCATCCGATTCTGCATTAGGGATGTGGAACACTAAAATGGATATCTGTATTTCATAACAAGTAGAGCTGCCATACTCGCATGAAATAAAGGAATAGACAGTGAATAACTCACAAAAGTCGCCCCTACCTTACAAAAACCACTAAAAACTACTAACTGCCACGGGGAGCGGCAGAATTATTATATATATACACTCACTATGCGAAGCCAAGTGAACTTAAGTTCACAAAATCATGGGTGAGCTTGATGTATAAACGGCTTCTAAGGGATCACACACGAATGTTGTCGGCAAGAGCAGCGGCTTGGGAACTAGCTTGCTCTACGATTTTCAGAAGCGACGGTTACGGATTTTCTTTCTAACACGAGAAGCGGGAACTAAGAATTAACCATGTTTGCCGACGTGATTCACATATGGTACCACTGTAACTAGTCATTCAATAGAGGCAATAGATACATCTAAGACGTTGAGGCAACAACAAAACTATTAAAGGAACAAATGCATTCGTAACCCTCCACAGTAAAACTGACCAGGCCGAAAGTCGGTCTAAAGTAACGTAACTGCAAAACAACTGAACATTTTTCCTATTTATATAAACAAGGTTTATTAAATGACACTGTCACGTTCAGTGCAAACGTTATATAAAAGGACGGAGGAAGCATCTCAAGCACTTGGGGGGCACCACAGTTAAAAGGGCACCTTTTCACCTACAGAACACTTTACCACGTGTTGGATTTAAGAGTGGATACAAGGGCACTTTTTGCTTCTTGCAAAATTTGGGGAGGGCACGTTCCCCCGGTTTCTACGTCCCTGATTACATACCAACGCTCTGTAAGTCCTAGAAAGTCTACCAAGAAATATTAAAATGTTGTGCTACTGTACTTGCTTAATTGTTGGGAAGAAGTTTAGATTGAGAGGGCTAGCTGGGTAATTTCAATAAATTTCTTAAAATGGGGACTATAGTAAAATGATCCCCCTCGCCAAGATTTATCCGATCAAACTGAGAAAGGGAGAGGGCGTGTCATATATTCTTACTTAATGCCTTTGAACCTTGGTGAGAAATACGGTTGAAATATGGAATTGTCACTACAGTGCGTTGGTCATCTTAGGTTAACCTCGGTAACTTTCCAAAAACGGGGATTGGTAAATTAAAACGGGGCGGCACCTTTCCCCCAATTTCCTTAAATTTTCGTGTCATACTACCATGCTAATGAGGGGGGGGTTTACTTTTAAATCCGCAATTTAACCTCTCCCTTAGTGAACGGATTTCTGCAAATTTCCGAAAGCGTAAGAAGTTACTGACATGTTAGTGTCACCTCCCTTACATTTCTCGTTGCTCGATCGATTCGTGCAGCAATTTTTAGAGAAATGTTAGTTGACAACTCGAGATCTGCCACAACTAATGGAACACAACCTATACCGACGATTAACGGGTGCCACTATTCACGGAAACGAGGCTACAAATCACTATTCACGGAAACGAAGCTACAAATCGGTAAGAATTTGATTACAATACTGTAGCACTAAGTCTCGCACAATGCCTCTAAATACATCAAAGGTCTGTCCCCATATACAGATCACAAGACGTTCTCGCTAAAGAGATGTAACACCACGTCTCCACCCATCGTTCCCAATTAGCTTCCAAACTAGAACTAGCCTTCCTTATTTTGTGGTCGAAAATCAAACAACGTTAAGAAACCAACACCTTCTATCATAAAATCAACACGATTCGGTGAAATATTGTATAAACAAAGTTACTGCAAAATGCACAAGACTGGTATCTGGGAAAGCTATATGATCCACTGATGCGAATCTCTTTCCCACTACGAGAGGACATTTTTATAAATTCTAACATACATGTACAATTTGACGCCTGTACGTCCTACCCTGTCCTTGCAAGACTGTTTTACTACAACGACTAAATTACAATCTTGGCAAGAAAATTGTGGGCACTAACTGAGGAACCCTTTGCGCAAGGCACCTCCTACTCAGCACATATGACGGGGTAAATATATTTCATCCTATCTACATCAGCCTGCAAAATATGCAGCAATAAATTCACATAAAGTAGTGACTAAAAAATTACGAATACTGAACATATCTTGACAAAGGTATCGATATTGTTTAAGGAAAATGACTTCACTATGTCACTTTCCTAATTCAGTCACATTTTATCCTTTTCTAGCCTTTATAATCCTTTTCTACAGATGCAATAAGTAGCAGTAGTGGTAGAAGCAGTAGTTGTAGCAGCAGTAATAGTAGTAGTAGTAGTAGTAGTAGTAGTAGTAGTAGTAGTAGTAGTAGTAGTAGTAGTAGTAATAGTAGTAG
>JAAAKL020016925.1:0-10827 GCA_010016065.2 Carybdea cf. marsupialis auct. non (Linnaeus, 1758) | reverse complement strand
TCCTGAGTCCAAGATGTTCCTGGTCGTCCCTGTCTTCTCTTCCCTTCAACCTTCCCTTCGATGATACGTTTCTCCATATCATCCCTTCTCATAACATGACCAAAAAATTTCATTTTCCTCACTGCCATGCTTTTCCTCAACATCATCTTTGTCCCGATTTCACCTGTCAACCATAAACAAATCAAGTCTTGAGCTACAGATTGTTACATGTTACATAAACCTGTATTGAAGCTGTATCATTCTAATGAACCCAGTTAAACTTGAAGGAATAAGAAGTGCATTTTGTACCTGAGAAGGGAAGCATTTTCTTGACGACTCAGTAGAACATGTAATGGGAATTTGAAGCGATCTGACGTCATTGCTATCAGAATATACGACAATGGCGTTTCGTTCATTGGAAATACATTTTTATTAAGCGTATCCCCTAAACACACGAAACCTTCCAGAAATAACCTGGTTTCAGAATAAACAGAAGCGCTTCTTTGTTAGAAAGTGATGACAGCCTTAGGCAATTTGAAAGGTCTTTCGCAGCGCATTTAAGAGGATGAAGACGGTCTATATGGAATTAAAGTCATTTGAGGCTTACTTTCTTCACGATTAGTTACGAAAGTAGGTATATATTGTCCAGATTCCCGTTCTGTGTACCAATAATTCTGTGTATAACGAAGAGGTTCTTAATATGCGAGATAGTTAACCTTTGGGGGCATTAAAGCATTCCCGTGGAATTGCTATGAAAATTTTGACGAGGAATGGGGAAGGGAGGTGAAGTCAATTCGCAAAGTTAATAACAAACAGATTTAGCATAATCTATCATCTCTTTCAGGATCTGTCAGCAAAGTGGCAAGCTCGGAGGCAGAAATAAGCCAACAAGCTTATAAATATGCTCTACAGAGAATGAAAGACTATGTACCATCTAAAAAAGATGTAAGAAACCTTAGTACTCTTTTTTTGGTGTGATTTTTTTAGATTTGACTTTTATTGACATTTTATTTCAATCTGTACATGGATTTCCTTCCTGACTTTCTATCCTAATTTACAAAAGTAATGATAAAAATGGTAGAAATAAAAAAGACGACAACAGAAACATGCAAACATGCAAGATCAGGTGCTTAAATATTTAATTACAGGTAAAATGTGTGCTAAAACGTTGTTTAAAATAGCTTTGAGTTCTAATTATCTAAATGTCCATGGTATATAACATGTTTGATATTTTTGAACAGTCTGAGTGGCTTTCTTCAACTCGTCTTCTAGTTCATTTGATATACCCACTGCTAGTCTCTATTTAAACGTTTTCGGCCGCATTAACACTGTTTCATTGTCATGCAATTCTTTACGTATACGAAACAACACAGGCAAGTATTGAGGTTCGAGGCCACTCATGCATTAAAAGTCATAAAAAGTCCCTATCTTTGAGATGTAGCTTTACGGAGAGCCAACCGATGCTTCTTGGAGATGGA
This sequence comes from Carybdea cf. marsupialis auct. non (Linnaeus, 1758), assembly GCA_010016065.2. Taxonomy (NCBI): domain Eukaryota; kingdom Metazoa; phylum Cnidaria; class Cubozoa; order Carybdeida; family Carybdeidae; genus Carybdea; species Carybdea cf. marsupialis auct. non (Linnaeus, 1758). The sequence goes on along the minus strand of JAAAKL020016925.1, from coordinate 9,370 downwards.
GTAATTGGGTCCAAAATGTAGCTCTTGTGTATGACCCTACATCCGATTTTTGAAGAATTTGCAGTTAATTGACATTGCTTGACGATGTGTCTGCCCAAACTGATGAACGGTAATATAGTTTGTTCAAAACTAGATCACTGCCAAGAGCAATTTTCGTTCTATGCATTTTAACATTTTCTCAAATTTATCAAGAACTTTTTTGGGGAAAAAGTATCTTATAAAAAGCAATAGCATTTAAGTAGAGCAACAAACTGCAACGAAGAAGCATTCTGCCTGTAAAAATCACATAAATTTGTGTATGACAGAGAACTGTTTTAAACCACTCATTACGTGTTGCAACGGAGAATGTTATTAGAGCGGAAAACATTTTTCTAGTTCCTTCGGTAGCTTGAAGCGTGCTGGTTTTGAAAATGAAGTTCATGTTCAATGACTTTTAAGGGAAGTACCACTTGTAGCGCCACAAAGATAGATAGTTAGTGGAAGGAGAATCTGGGAACTTAGGGTAGCTGTGACGCAAAGCACTGGATAATTGTGTTATGTTCTGGCAAACAAAATAGGAATTGTGAAAGAATTGGATACAAATTGGAGCTCCTTACTGCACCAAAACCACAAATTATTTTGCGGCGATGAGCTGCTTATTGGAGCATATTAGAGATCAATGGCGAGGGGTACCTGCCAGAGAACGAGGATGGAACACGGCTATTATAATAATAAGGTTTTGTGTTGTACACAGATACAACCAAACAGAGCACAATGGGTCTATATCGTACATACCGTAGGATTTTTAGAAAATTTATACGGAAAAAGGTTTGAGGAGTTATAACTGTTAGGACAAAGCTTACCAAAAAGAGGCTGGTACCCAAAGTTATGTACCGAGGGATATCAATGACCGCCAGTGTAGTCTTGAAAGTTTATGTTGCGACAAGAGGAATAGAGTATGTAATAAGCAGAGTTTATCTAGCTCAATTGGTAGAGCGCATGCGTTGGTCATGGGTTGGAATTCGTCTAGTACTTTTGCATTGCTCTAGTGCCTTTTCTAACTTTTCTTCTCTAGTTGTTAGTTTGGTCTGAAATTTGTGGCCTGCATCAGATAAATTAACTATGGTAATCAAATGCCTTTTTCCATGTTTTCACAGACGGCTCAAGCAAATGCTATTTTAGAGAAATGGCGTAGCAGCACCTTCGGTAATAGAGCCAGCAGTAAGACTGCAGTCCCTGACGTCATCAAGTCATTCATGAATGGGCAATCACACCGTAAGGCTGCAGCAGTAGCAGCCGCTGCTGATGTTCCTGCCACAGTGAAATCCAACATTAAGTACAAAAAGAAAGATCTGAAATCATTGCACCAAAGCAAAGGCTCCCTGTTGTCACATGTTACTGGCAAAACGGGAGAACTTTTCATAGCTCCTGTTGCTAAGAAACCAATTGACGAAAAGGGGCAAGTAGTGTCTGAGCTAGTTGAAAAAACAATGGGTCTGGAATCGAATGCCAATCTTGAATTGATCAACGCCAAGAAATCAGAAATTTCCGTGCCCATTTCCTCCGAGCCCAAAATAGAAGAGCTGCAGAAAATTCTGGACATAAAAGCAACACCAAGGTCAGCTATTCCAAAAGTTAAGGGAAAGCCAGCAGCAAGCCTTGGCTTACCACAGCTCAGTTTTAAGGATGCAGTAGCAATGGCTGCTTCAAAAGAAACATTGGTGAAAAAGGCGACTGTTCCATCAAAACCGCTGCTCCATAGTCCTGAAGCAGAGAAAACTGATACTAAGAGTGGTAGTACTGTTAGTACTACGATTGCGAAAAAGAGTATTGTTCAAGTTTTGGCCAAGAAAGAAAAGGACAGCTCTGCAGAGAAACGCAGCAATGTTGCCAATCCGGACATGGAAGTAAAGAAACTTTCGAGTGCCCCTGCAATATCAGGACTTGTGAATGCCAATCTTATCAAGGCACTACAAAGTATGGGGCCTGGACAAGGCTTTGGTCTCCTTGGCAACAAAGGAATGACCTTGATAGCAACAGCTTCTAAAAGAAGTTCAGAAAATGACGATTCCTTGTTCGAATCAGTTAGAAAAGGAAAATTTAGGCCAAGAAAGAGATCTTTGCACAAGGGAAAAAGAGGAGAAGAAAAAAGAGGAGTAGGAGAAAAGGATAATAGTGACAATGCAAGCGAAAGAAGTCGTATGGACATGCCACCAAATATCCAGCCGGGGCCAAAGTTGATGGATAAAATCAGGGACATGAGTAGTGTTATAGCAACTCCTTGATGAAACTCCAATTTTACAAGATCAACTTCTTCCATTTAGGAAATTAGGCTATTATCGGAGTCTCCAAAGTTGTGAAATTTGTACCCAAAACACTGTATGAAAAAGTTGCCATCTTGTACTCAAAGTTGGTTTCGGAAGGACATCATTCATTGCTATTAAGGCGACAGAATAAACAGTTGCATATGAAGAGATAATGTGATACGAGGAGCCCAGCTCTCAGTCTTATTACCTCAGTTTATTGGACATCGCGATAAGGATTCAGGTAATTCAGGGGGACAGTGATTTCCTCCTATAAAATTTTCAGTGAATAATTCAAATTCCTAACGTTTTTTAGCCCGACGTTGCGTAAATCATATCTACTAGCCACATAGTTGATACTCATCCTCCGGTCACAACTCTGATGTATATTAGAACGATAGAACCATATTACAGTGCCTATTAGGCGACGGAGCAATTTAGAGTAAAAGCATTGCTTCCGTTAATATACATAGTAAACCTATTGTTTTCACGACCATAAGCTCCCATTGGTCCTTTCGTATTCGCTTTCCTTTAAAGCAGGAATTTTACGCTGAACAGGCAGTAGATCTGATAGAACAAGGCATAAAGCAAACCAAACGTGAGTCTGGCAGAACTGAGACAGTGAAAGTTAGTCTTTGGTTTGAAGTTTGGTCAGTAACAGTATGTTTGCCATGCAAAATGTAACTTGGTATCTTACTACAGTTTAGGCTTGCGTTTCTTAATTTCTGAAATTTTAGTCTGAGATTTATTCTATTAGTAAAAGCAAGCCATTTGTAGAGATACCGATGATCAATTTCATCCAAACTTGAAGATTACTTCAATCTTATCAAATGCTGACAATCAAAATTATTAGAAATGACTGGAGAGAGGTCCCTTTTCCAACATACATCTTGGTGACAAAAGACATAAGTTGCCTGATATAGTGTGTTATTTACTAGATGGCTATAAATGTAAAATAGACAGGCTAACTGGTATTATGTGATGTTTTAAATGAAGAAGTTACGATAGGAAGACAACCCAAATAAGGCCTCTGATTGGCGGAATTGGCCACCCTTTCTACTCTTCATAAACCGCTAGATATGTTACTTGTAAAACTTCTGCAGTCTTCTACGTTAACGTCAGGAATCTTGATATAATCAATGTATGAAAGCAAGGTATCTTCAGAGCCAGTATCGGACACTGAACAGATTATCGGGGAGGGGTAAATGCATGGTTTGACGTGTCCAACAATGGCGCGGCCCTCGTTCTTCAATGAAGAATAAATTATGAAATCAACATGCATGTCAAGTCAGCAACGAGATACTCATCCTGAACGCTGTTTGTCTTCACAAACATAAATGAATTATAAATGAATTTCAACTTTTTTAGGGGAAAGATTTCTCACCCTTGCCCCTCGCACCTCACGTTTTCACCTCTACTCGGAGTGACAAAGGAATACAGAAGAGTTTTAGGGCACGCCAGAAAACCCTTGAGTCTTCCCATTTTAGTTGAGACAGTGAGTTTGAATTTCTACTTTTTAAAGGATAATTTACTCACCCTCCTTACAAGAAAAACTCTTACTGAGGACGTTCCTGAGTACCTAAGAGACTTGTACTGAAATTTAAGAATTTTTGGAGATATTTAGGGTGCGTGAAAGGCTTTGCTAGTGACAAAGGTGGTAACCATCGTTGTCTTTAACCTATATTCATACAGAAACAGGGACGTAGGTGAAGTTAATGTTTGAACCCTGGCCAATGAGAAACGACTTACGAACACTTAAGCTTTAATTTGCTGTGTTTATTTTCATACCTACAATAAACCAGGGTTGCCTGAATGGTTTTCAGATTATATTAAATAGGAAAGTTTCTTTTGAAAAATGAAAATACAGCTATGTAGCAACTATTTTAAAGAGGTGCGATATCAAAATGAGTTTTAATCGATGCTAGGGGGATAGAATGTCACGATATCATAATGGTACCTTGAGAAGATTCACAGGGGCAGATGCTCCGATCACCGGTGCGAATAAGGAGAAAGTAGTTTAATGTTAATATATTTAACATTATAAATTTTATGAACAGATATCCTCTTGTTCCTCTCTTTGATAGTTAAGAAAGCTGGTAAAATTTAGCCACCTGGGGACAGCGCTTGTCTACATCTCTCGTGAATGGAATGATTTCGCTTAAGTTAAAAATATCAGGCATTGTTTGTTTAGTTCGTTAAATCATGTATTATAGATTTTTGTATTATTGTACAAATGAACCGGTACATTACATATCACAGCTATAAATTTTTGACAAAGATCAGAAATTTTGACGAGCTTTTCAGAGACTAGTTTTTCTGTGTGGAGATCTGAATACTCCGTCATTCATTCATGTGCTCTGTACACTGAGGTTTTCGAATGGATTGTCAGACTTGCCAAAATGTGCAAACAAGTCATTTGATTTTTCACACTTACTTCATTGATGTCATCGTTACTATAAAATACGAGAAATTATTAGCAAATTGAACGAAACGAATTAATATTCAAAAAATGGAGATCTACAGACTTGAGAGGGGAGAGAGAAAGCCTTTTTGGAGAGTAAAATATTTGATTTTGGCCAATTTTGATGATACTACAATCATTTATGTATGCCGCGGAAAGGAGTTGCGAGGACTGGACGTTTAGGATGAGCCAACCTCTTCCAATACCTTGTCATTATACGCTTCCCAATACTACAGAGCCCTTGTATTGAGGGTTATGTGAAGAATAGCCATCTTTTTGAATCACATGTTTACTCTGTGATTAACTTCTTGTTTGACATGTGAATAACAAGAGGATCTGAAACGATAAGTTTGAGAAGATATTAAAGAAATACAAAATAAAGTCACCGACGGGATTTCACATGTTGCAGAGACTGATCTCCAAATCTGTGTACAGTTGAATATCAATGTTCTCAGTTGCAATACTGGAAGTTGAATTGACTACTAGAGAAGTAGACAGAAGACGATGAAGTTATCAGTGACAGTCACTTGATGCAGTTGGTTGAGCACCCACCGCGAATACGTGCCTCATGTGCTCGAATCCCGTAGGTGACATACTTTTCAATTTCGCCATCAATTTTTCCTACTAATCATCGCAAGTTCTTTCAATAATTCCATGTGCATTCAACAAATTAATGAACCGGATAGTTTACATGCCATGATTAATTATCCGGATAGTTTGCATGCCATGATTAATTATCCGGATAGTTTACATGCCATGATTAATTATCCGGATAGTTTGCATGCCATGATTAATTATCCGGATAGTTTAAATGCCATGATTAATTATCCGGATGGTTTACATGCCATGATTAATTAACCGGGTGCAGAAAGGTTGGACTCGAAAATTGGTAGAGCTGTATATCGGTGGAGTACTGGAGGTTAATATAGCGAATAGAAAAATTGAGTAAGTTATCGACAGAGTTCACTTACATCAACTGGTAGAGCACGCCCCGCAAGTGCACGGGTTCGAATCCCGTTTACCGAACTGTTTACTGAACCAATTTAAGGATCTGCTAGATGTAGTCGAGGTGATGCCAGGAATGAAAATCTTCATTTTTTACGTCGGCCTCTTTTACTGACGTTAAAAGATACATCGTGTCAGTATCGCGTCAACCAGACTTCCAGCTTCCGGAACTATTTCAGCCTTAATAGCACATGGTCAAAAGACAGCTTGTATTCTTTAATTGATCAATATCATGAAGTTATCTCTTAGACGCTTTATAGTTTTGTTGCTCGATTGTGGCCCGAGATTGCCAACGTCGAAACCAGGGCTACAAGAAGTCAGTGATAACCATTGATTTCAAAAATGGGTATCCTCGGAGAGGAAAGCGGGAAATTTGTCCCGTCTCTGGAAAGCGCTATTTTTTACGAATGTTGCTGAGAAAATGTTATTTTTGTCCTCTCCCCCTTACTGAAAGACGTTCTGGATCCAGAGCTTTCTTCTCAAAGAGCTGTAAATTGGTGTCTGAGAAAAACAATTGGAATTTTGAGCCTTCATATAACAATCTTTTATTGCACGAAAGCCCATGTAATACAACTTTTTGTATTGCTACTGCTTAAAAATTCTAACGGTTGTCACCAAAGATTTGGACGGAATTAAAATACTATAAATTGTTGGGGTTTTTGTTCGTTTAATCTGGAAGGGAAGAGAAAAGTGATTTTTATTCCCTTTGCAAAAGTATGTGCAATAACGCTGAAAAATAAGGATAGATATGTACAAATAAAAAGCAAACTTTTGAAATTAAACATTTTGTGAAATGAAAAAAGGGGTTGTGCAGAAAATGCAGCGTATAACATACGAGCAATATCTTGAGATCATTAAAAAAACCAAAGGTTCTGTTGACCGCAACAGAGAAAAGAAATAAGCAGGAAAGAATAGATCAGAAACCGTTATAATTTTCGTTTAGAAGGTTTTACAGTCTTACTACGTTAGCTTCGTTTCCATTATGAGACTATATCTGATCTTGCAAACTGCTTTTCTTCTTGTATATACTTCGGCGTTATTCTATCTGACCTTCTTAAAGTAAACTTGTTGGCATGTGGCAGAATTTTAGTATCAGGCCTGGATTGGTTACATTGAACTAAATAAAGAAATAAAATCGAACTGTCCAAATTTTAGCCGCGCAATTAGCATGCCTGCTGTTTCACAGCAATGGTGAATGCCACTACCCTCGTTTGCAAGATTTCTTTGCACGTAATTCATAAACAAGGAACGTGTCTATTAGTTTTATACCGCAAAGCATGTTTGAGGCTAAAGTTTGCTTAATGTTAAACGAAATGCGAGTTGATCCCCATAATACTTCTACTTCAAACAAGGGTTTAAGGGTCAGCTGTCGTCGTTTTTGACGACTTGAATGGTCTCATTGATGAGGCTGCCGTTACGGGTACCGTAGTAATAGCTACAGGAGTAACGGCAGGGCTCTCAGCTACTTTTCCTCCCTTTTACCGTATACAGCTCTCTTTGGTAACAACAGATATGTCGTTGTAAAATGTCAGCGAATTTCTTTTCACTTAATAGATTTCCCGCTGTAGCATCGACAGTTTCATCTCTCGAAGTTTTCCCAGCTGCGTTCGGCATATATTATTACACAGTAGGTCACCCAAGTATGTCGCTGGGTCCAAGATTCAAACTTGCATCGTTGAATAGTTGCCTGCAATCATGTTTATCTTCAAATCTTCAAGCCTTGTTTGTAATGTCGCGCATCCTCCTTAAATTTAGTCTTATCATCAACTTAAGGCACAACTTATCCCACCCCCACTCTGTTTCAAAACCCAACAGTATTTCCGATTTTAGCAGGTCTCAAGATTGTGTTCAGCCCGAGACAACTTAAAAAGTAATCTTAAGCGGACACAGGTACGTTACTTAAACGTTTATTACAAAACGCACAGCTAAAAAAGTTGCTACGTAATCAGCGATGGACACCTAACACCAGGACGACCCTGCATCAACCTCACTACACCTTATTGGGAGCTAACACGACAGACTGCCATGGTCCCAAGTTCAAAACATGTACATAACCCCGTGAGGTCAGTAAACAGAGGGGGGGATGGTAAATTCGTAAAAAAGGGGGCTTTACGTCTTCATGAGAGACGAGTGCACTACGACTCTTCAACTAACGAATGTCAAATACATTCTAGAACATGTTCGCTGTGTCCTCCTTGTCTGCTATATTGTCTTTCTCAAAACTTCGCGCAGTTTCCCCCTTCTGCTTAACTTAATGAATTGATCGACATTAATACAAGTACTCAGACAACAATTAATGAAGGGGGTAGGGATGGGAATCTATTTTTAAAAATTAATTAACGCCCCCCTCCTCTCTTGGACACCCAAGAGTACCTGTCACATTTCGCACCGACACGCCTATCTCCGACCGACAGAGCAAAGAAATCGTAGCAACAATACCTATACAAAAGCAGAAATGAGTCGAGAATAAAAGGAGTCTGCTAAGAAGCAAAATTTTGTTACTTCGACAATCTACTATTGTTACAATATATATGAACCCTGCTTCCCACTCCTGGCTGCTCCGGCCCGTGATGTTTGTCCGTAGGCCCTTGACCCCGACATACTGTAATGCTCGAGACACAAGATTCCGGGATGTCGCGTTGCAGCGCTGCATGCAACATATCACAATGAACCAAATTTACTAACCTACACTATTGTACCACACATCAGTACATTAAAGTCGACTATAATTAATTCTCATTTGGTTCAAACGAAAGAAAACATGATCAAAATCAAAGCTTGACAAAATAAAGTAGATCAATTCTTGATGATAAAAAAATGCATGGTACTCAAAGCACAGCCGGACCACACCGCTATAATTCTATATGCATACAATGGAGCAAACAAAATAATCATAAACAAGCTAAAGACAAGAACAAGACAACACAAGAACTACGTAACTGTATAAAATCAATCAAATAAGTATAGGGCTCTCTCTCACCAAATGCAAACTGTGGTAAATGCAATATTACTAACATGAAACTGCCTAAACACATCAAAAAGCAAGTTCCTCCCCCATCCCAAAAAGAAGCCCAGTCACCAAACCTGGTAAAGGCCACTTTAAGGGAGCAGGTATGTTGTTCCGTTCATGTCTTGTTCAAGACAGCCACTACTAAGCAGATTTCTGCAACCAACAACTCTACACTACCTATGCCATAAACCCTAACCCTGAAGAACGTGTTCTGTTGATGCCTGCTTCTGTCAGAGGAGAGCACAAAAATTCTAATGAGTAGCTTTGTATCCAATTAAAAACCCTTCTACCCACTTCACCCTGCACCCAAGTTGCTGCCAAAATGTAAATATGCTGGTATTGTGATTGCTGATGCAAGTTCTCAAAGCTTTTTTTGTCAAGTGAATAAAGAACCCAAAGCAATAGACACTTCCAGATACTTCAATACCACTGCTGGTCTAATCTTTACTGCTAGTCAACAATGCAAATTTAACTTGTAGTACTCAAGCATCTCATTGTAAGTGGTGAAGATGAGGCAGAAAGACACACACAATTCGCAAACTGTTTACAGAAATCTTTGACTATTATCATAATAAAAGAAAATGAAGATGCTGTCTTGTTTCAAAGGCATCT
>JAAAKL020016924.1:0-10829 GCA_010016065.2 Carybdea cf. marsupialis auct. non (Linnaeus, 1758) | reverse complement strand
CCAAAAGACGTGGTGAATGCGTTAGGAATAAGGCATCAACGCTACTCAACGAATCCGATATGGCGAGATTTCGTAGCGATTCGTCCGCCTGCAGTGTAACGAAAATAAATCTGATTGGTAACCATAGAGCAATTAACTGCATCAATCAAGTACAAGCTTAAAGCTCAAGGGTTGCTGATATGGATTACTAGCGAAAACTAACCAACCAAGGAGCTCTCTTCCTTGGTTCCACCATTAAAGTCTGTGCAACGTACTACTCGTTTCTCCTTCAAGCTTCATCCATTCCCTGTTGAGGTACCTACGTGCAGGACTTCCACTTATGCCGTGAGTTTCTTTCCTCGCACTGCCACTCCCTGGAATTCTCTTTCTTCCTCATACTCCCTTAAATACTATAACCTTAATCGGTTCAAAGTTCTCAGTAACAGGTTTCTGTTAGCTTAATCTTTCAATTAATCAACCTGTCTTTTCTATGCTTTCCATTTTTGTAGCTCTCAATGTGTCAGTGGCATTTAAGCCTTTTTAAGAGCAAGTTCTTTTATAAAATATAAAAAATAAGAAAATTTACGTAACAAATCATGGGAAACGACGTCATCATTAGCAAATTTTGGGAAAATTGTTTCTGAGGCAAGTTGTTCATGACATATCAGGGAGAATATAGAGCTGCAAGCTTACTAGTCCCCTACTCTAGTCTAGATCGGGTTAACACGAAATGATATCACCTCAATACTACGATTTCAGTAACGAATGGTTCAACCGTAAATCGTTTCTTTTCAGTTTGAACTTCATAGATCACTGTGAGGATATCAAATTGACTCCCTTTCATCACTCCTGTGTCTGAGATGCAATGAGAAATGTCCATCTGTTTTGATATATGACTGCGTAGTCATTCATAGGTTACTGTTATTAGGTCAGTGTAAAATCGATTCCGGCGAGAGTGTTTTTATACGCTTCTGAGCAGCTTGTTGTGCCACTTAGTCGTAGTTGTAAGACATGAAAACTGATACACGGTGCATAAACATTATATTTGTAAAAAACCCTCCAAGTTTTTGTGAAGCAGAGAATATGTTGGGATAGTGTAAGCTAACATATGCAGAATACAACGTTCGGCTGTGCTCGACATTTACAGCTAGAGCGAAATAAAAGTGTCTCATTTGTAACAGACTGAGTAACGGATAGTGGGATAATTTTGCAAATCAAAAGTTTGTACGGTTAAGAAATCATTACAGTAAGATCACTTTAGGTTCATTCCTGTGCTATCTTTACGTTTATCTTTGCCAAGGCATAATTGCAAGTGCGGAGTGGCGATGAGATCCGTTTTTGAAATGCTGCACTAATATCGTGATTGGCTTGTTATCTCAATCTGTTTTTGGCTTGAAACGTAATGGGTATACCATAGGACTATTGGGTAATCGCATTGGATTTTGTAATGAAATATCTTTCTCCCCCCACCCCCATCCCCCACCAGGTCGCCTGTAGTGGTTAAATATTCCTTGTTCTCTTCGCTGCTGTCCTACCCTGTGGTGCATTTGCAAACAATAGTGTGCTTTCTCATTGAATTTCAGCTATATAGACAATATAGGTATTGATACTCGATAAAAATTTGAGTTCCTACACCATTTTTACTAATCTCGGTATTTCGTACCTTTTGTCTCTTCAAATTGCTAAGTATTATATGGCGTCCAAAACCCACCGTACCGGTATCAATTACTTCCACAGAGCATGAAGCAATTCTCTGATAAAGACTTATACTACCACCAATAAACACAGAATGTGTAAAGCAAGAGCTGGCAGGCAAACTAAGCACATGAACGAATGAGATACTACTAAAAATAAGAAATTAGAGAAATTTTGGATACCTCTGCGCTGACACTCTCATCCGTAGCCAGGGAAGTTACATGTATGATGATGAAAAATAAGAGGTAACTGCATCCCTCGTACGACGCATAGTTCGGTTTTTCTAAAATCGCTCTGCAGAATCCTAACAATGCCTGTTGGCAGTGTGTGTCCTGGGTGCCACAAATGTCATTTGTTGCTACTGCAGTACATATTTCCTACAAAAAAGCAATTTTACTACAATCAATGTCTTAAAACATTACGGAGTGTATAACAATAATGTCAACAAACTTCATCGACCGTCATAACTGGAGCAAGAGAGAAAGGTGTACAAGGTCTGCCTAACTGGAAAGTGTATCAGTAACATCTGATATAGTATGTGGGCTAACGGGACCAAAAGCTAAATCAATTAGTTATGGCTGCCAACAAGGATGCACGGGAAATGGGTGCATACAGCTTGTACACTGTCCTACTGGCAATGGATTGTTAAGGTGTGGAATAGATTTTAAACTACGTTCTGTTGTGGAGAATACAATAGATGGGACCATCTTGGCGCAAATAACTAGCTTCAAATAGTTCAGGTCAATTGTTGTTGTTGTTGTTGTTGGTGGTGGTGGTGGTGGTGGTGGTGGTGGTGTGGGTGTGTGTAGGTTTCCACCTAACATAGAATTACTCAAGGGATCTATCCGCAATTGAATGGCCACGTTGAAATCTTAATCTAATGATAAAATAAAAAGATAGCAAAGCGAGCGTAAGAAGAGCATAGTGGCAAAGAATAAATCAAAATCTGACAAATTCACATAATTTTCTTCTGAGCTTTCGATGCATCTCACATCATTATCAAAGAACAAACAACATAACCTAGCAAACTTTAAGCAAAAACGCAGTACAATGCAACAGTATATACAAAACGTACTGATCCCACACGGAGAACAGTAAGTAATAAGAGAGAGACAGAGGAATAGAGCTCCGGGATAAGTTTAGAGAAGATTTGAGCTTAAAGAAAAGAGGAGTTTCTTTGAGTAACAAGCCGAACTCCGAGTTAGCCGTAGCTAGGAAATCAAAGTTAGAGAAAGAAAAAGTATTACAACAGTCATTATAATGCGAACGAATACTGGGAAAGGGAAGGCTAGAAAGCTTTTTTCCCAGTTAAAGAAGAGACATCCATGTGGTCTGATATGGAAGTGACGGATCGTCTCACCCAGATACAGTGTACTACAGCAGTGACACTGTTATGTTGCTCGTTATTCATTGATAATGATGCCAGATACTTGATTGTATCTGACCTATTCTAACCCCGTCGTCTTTTTCAAGTATGGTGCTTGCTATTTGAGAATTTTAAAGTTACATGGTAAAAGTACTTACTCTAAGCATTACTTAAGACTGAGATCTGGAAAAACTATTTCATGAGTCATCCGAAGAATGAGATGGGAGTCGCAAAGTCATCCTACATTGGCAAGTGCATTGGAATTTCCGATGTGTGAGTTTGTAAAAATTGCCGAAACTTCATTCATACGCCACAGTACCTCATATACTAACCTCTTACTTGAAGGACTTAAACTATCATTTAATGTAAATCATAACATACCATGTCATGGAAGGTGTCCGAAAACAAGGGTAAAACAAGGGTAGTGTAACAACCAGAAATATAATGGCAGGGGAAGGTGGCAGGAGAAGTATATAGAACACGTACTTTTACTCAATTATCTGAATGGCAAAAAAGTAAAAAACAAAATGCAGTAAAAGTAATTGTGGGTGCTGCTGCCCCCGGTGCTTAGGCCTCCACACGAGCTAATCTATAAAGCAACAGCAACTAGTCTCACGTCGTCGCGCCGTGACGAACGGAGATACATCAAGTATTGAACACAAAGTATGTGTCTACTTACACAAGTGCTGACAGTACTACAAACATTGCACTTTGAAGGTACCCTTGACGAAAAAAAGCTACGCATTTACCTGTGCATTTGTAACCAGCAAGGTAGGATTGGCACCTTTTATCAAACTGGCTACAATGGTCAATGTCCCTGCAGTTGCAGTGACCGATTGTTGGCTACATGTCTTCAGTTGGGGAATGATGAATTTACAATAGACCTCCGGCTCCATAAATAATCCAGTTTGGACTGCGCTTGATTTGATCTTAAAAGGAAAACCAGAATGGTGATGGTTATTCATTGATAAGCTAAAAAATAAACAATTTACAGCTAAACACCGACTCAAGTCACTTACTTGCTCCTAAGAACAGCACACTCATCACCTGTCATTTAGTGCTACCGACTCACTTTTGCTTTCCATAAGAACGATTGTCTTGGTGTCTCTATTAACACTTTGTTCCCCATTGGCATACGGAACTGAAGCGCTGTATCTACAGTGCGAAAATTAAAGTATGAAATTTCTCTACAAATGAAGTGCCTGCTAGATAGACTTTCTACTGGGTAGGGCAGGTCATTTCACAACAGACAACTCTACATGCACACATTGGATGCTACTGTTTTACTGATTTAGCCCTCTCTTTGGTAATAGAAAGGTATAACTACTTTCATACACCTGATCAACAAGGACCCTGTGTCATCGATTTTGGCCTCTTCCGGAGAACAGATTACTCAACGACCCCATTATCTGTATTTTCTTTTTCATTCTACCTTCATGTTTTACAAATATTTGTCTTGATCTTTCATGGCATCACCTATACATCTACTCTTGCCGAAGGTGAAAAGTCTGCTATTTTAAGAGACACGATAACACTTTTCACCTGCATCCAAGTGCTCAACGGCTGTTTTAGGATTTTTGAAGGGCAGTATCTCGCTCGGAATAGTTTTTGTTGCCGAAAACAAGTTTATATTTCTTCATAAATTGGGCTTGCTTGCCAAAGTAACATACCGTAGTGTAACGAACATCCGAGACACAGATGATTCTAAACGCAAATACACATCGGTATAAAGAATTATATTAAATGGAAGATACTATTTTATGCAGAAAATTTCAAGTGACTTTGCTGTTTGACTCTGCTGAGACAGTAACTCAAATAAAAAAAATACTTTTAAATGCTCTTAAAGCGCTTATGTTGGTTAATATTGGATTTTGCCGATTCTCATCGGATGAAACACATTGGTATATATGTAATGACCTAAAAGACATTCAAACTTGCTCTTTTTGAGGGTGCCGCTAGAGTATCTTCTCTTTGCCATATGCTGCTTGATCTTCGTTTCTAGTGTTGTAGCAGTGCGGCACACAAACTGTACTTATAGAATACATGATTAAGAAAGGAGGATTTGCCTTGTCGAAAGATAATCTTGGGATTACTGACAGCATAGCATCCTTCTCCAACCTTCTTGATTTTGTGTTCCGAAAGGTAACTCTCTCTGCTCTCCGTCGTAGTCTTAGAGACAAGAGGCAGCATTTCGGGCCACAGACTGGGACGTCAACTACATTGAAAGTTCATAGAATCGAGGCCTGGGCAGGATCAAGGTAGTCGTTATTCAAGAACATTAACACTTGCCATTTCCATGTCTAAGTACTGGAGTGAACAAAATGTACTTTGCTCCATTCGCCAGCCTTTAAAATGAGTCAATATGTCTTTTTCCCTTTTCTCATGAATGTATCACCGGTACGATAAGCCCTTTACGTCAAGGTATATCTTTACTCGTATAAAAAAAATCAAAATTGAACCATGATTCATAGATAGAAGGCATATTCATGAGAAATGAAATTGAAAAGGAGAAGGATGCAGTGGTGACGATCAGTGGTCGCTGTAAGTAACTACCCAAACATATACGCAGCCATGTTTCAGCTTTGGTGGTATTGTTGCGAGAGAAAAAAACGGGAGTGAATGTGCTGTACTGCGGTACATTTTCACATGCCGGCCTGCTTGATGCTGAAAGCAATGATCCGTGAAATCAGGCGTCTGGACCCTGCAATATACACCATACCAAGTGTAAACTACCCCGACAAATTGTGACGTATAATTCAGCCTTTATGCATTTTAGGAAAGTGATGGCTACGGTTCACATCTCATATTAACAGTAGTAGTGTTGAAGATTAATACACCCTTTTTACTTTACATTCAATACAAACATCATAAAACGATACTAAATAAAATTACATACGATGCAAATCTCGATGCACACTACTAACACTGAAGCTTGACTCTACCTCTTGCTTTGCTTTATCAAAACATCACAAAATGACAGAAAGTCAAGCTATTCAAACAACTACCCATGTGTGAACTACCACAAAATGCCCCGAGGTAAGCTAAATGCTTCTGGTTATGTGATAGCGATGATGCACATTAAATCCTTTATCTCCCCGCTACATGCGAAACTAAAAACGTTAATAATGAAATGTCACTGCGTTCGTTAAAAGTTAAACAGATAAGGGGATGATTCTGTCTGGAGAATTTTAGTAAATGGAATGTCTTTGACAGTAGACATTTCTTCCGGTCGTTGAGAAGAGCTGGAAAATGAAACTGAGGGCATGCGATAAAAAGGCTTAGACAGATAAGCGTGAAATGATATATTAGGAGCCGATAGAAAAAATTCCTTATTCAAGTTGATACCTTTCCCCTTACCTTTGTTACCACTTCCGACTCTTCGTCTAGAATTGCCTTGTACAGTCCTTGAAGCAATTGTTGTGCATGCATTGTAACATAGTCTTCTGCGTAATAAATCAGGTGATAGAGAAGGCCAGCAGACTGGGAAAAATAATTTGAAAAGACATTGTGTCATGTGAAAAAATCATTCACAAAAATTACAGCGCTATATATACTACATCTGTTTGTTTTGTCTGTTTGTCTGTCTGTTTACACTCAACCTGTTTCTCTGATTGCATTTTCCTCCTTAAAAGGTGGGACAAATTAGGTGTAAGAGCCCGGTAAGCAAGGAACCCAAACAATTGTGACTAAAACGCCATTTTGGGTGTAACTTACAAATGACGAATATGCGATCAGACATTACAAAACATCTGCAGCCACCATTTTGCAATATCAAATCGTTAATAAGAGACGGGGGTATCGCATTTTCTACCTAAGGGAGCGTGATCTCAGCCAAATAACCGTAGCTCAATCAGAGCTTTCAATACTTTTCTAACCTGCGGAGAGTAGGATATGTAATAGAATGCTATTAGTCAAATAAATATATGCATGAGTCAATTAATAGAAGAATGACTAGTCTAAGATACGAATCGCCATAAAACACTGACTTTTGCGGGGCTACAGCCTGCAGCAACATACTAAAAAGGAACGATTTATTCACTCCTTCAGAAGCAGGGAAGGGCTCATAGAACCCATTCTTAGATATTTCTAACAAATAAGCGTCTCTCTTACTGTTGTATCTTCTTGAGCCCACGAAAAACCGCCAAGCATGTTTCTCTGCATATAAAGTATTGCAAATGACTGTTCGTAAGCTGCTGGTGTAACTAGCACAAGGAACCAAATCAATGGGGAGGAGTGAAAATGTGCATGTTACACTCATGAGGCCATAGTAAATGTGTCAAACAGAAGAGCTGCTGGACCACGGAAGATATTAATTTTGCTTCAAGAATACAGAATACTGAAACAAAATGAGACGGTCGTTGAGTCGACCACAATGATCGATGCTTCGACTGATTTCTATCAGTCGTCATCCACATGCTTTTATTAGGCATGATGATTTACAGGGAGATCTCTGCCGAGTTCGTAATTGTTTGGGGTTTTTTGTCTTTTTGGTGGCATACTCGATTTTGAACGTAGCTTATTGCACAGCCAGAGTGAGCAATGTCCTGGGGAGAGAGCATATTTACAAGGGTGGTATCCGTTGCCTTCCCCCATCGATTGTCTTTATATCGGGTTAAGGCGGATTCAAACCCGCAACCTCTGGCATGTGAGTCCGATTCCTTAACCACTAGACCACGTAAAGGTAAGAGTAATGAAATTCATTCCCATCTATTCTCTCATTCCTACAACTTCTCCTTCCTTCTTGTCATTTCCAATTTCTTCCTTCTTTCCTTCCTCCTTCCCTGCCCCCTCCCCATCATGACAGATCTGGTCAAATTTTTTATCCATGCAGCACAATCTACAAGATTTATCAAAGATGTTCGAACTATGAGGTGTTCTACAAAGCACTCCGGCTAAAGATCACATTATATCGGGTAAATAACGTAGTCCTGCGAATAATATTGTGGTTCTAAACATCGCTTGCTCAACAAAAGTTTGAGCTGCTCTATATATCAATTAAAAGTAACGAAGATATATGAAGTTTTCGATGGCGAAATGCCGTTTAGCCAAGAACCCTGAATTTCTAATCTACACAGCAGATGAGCAGCCACTGTATCATACGCCCTTTACATCAATTTCAAACAAAATTTGATAAGTTCTCATTTTTTGACGTTAATGAAGATGCTGCTTGTAAGTTTGTACGAAATTACGCGTCGCTGGAGGCAGCTCCTGACAAAGTAAGAAAATGGCAATTACGATATCCGCTGCTACAGAGACGTAGACTGGATGATAATACAAACCGTGAAGTCCCCTAACTCGTCAGAAGTCTACCGAGACTGTCTAAAAGATGACGAAACTCATATAAGGTCTAACAGAACCACTTTCACTTACCTTTATGCGAGTTTCCCTATTCCAATCTGTTAAATCTCCGAGAAGGGCCGGGAGGATTTTAGAAAAGTTTCTCTGAACCAAGGCTAGGCAGCCGAAGGCTGGTCTTTGGTGGTCTATGAGAGGATGGCAAGTGTATGGCAGTTCTAAGTAATGCCTACGCCCCTTTAAAAACCTCTCCGTAAAAACAACTGGCCTTCTTCAAAATAAATACCCCTCTCAATTTAACAATAATTCATGTTCCTACGAAATAGTGCTCAATGAAACTTGTGAGCAATCACGATCAAACTGAAAACTGTTATTTTACTCAACTTTATGTAGTGATAAACAGAAGCTGTTCTTGGTACTATTTTTGACAGAGTGTTAGGCTTAAAGGTTTGAACTTCACCAAGATTTCCTCCTTGAGTTTCTCAATCAGGATTTTGTGCAACAAGTGAATTGCCTGTTTAGGCTGCGTACTTGCATGGAAGCAATAAAACCAACTTGTCGAAGGCAAGGTTACTGACTTTGAGTTTAAGGCTATAAAATAGGTGAGAACGAGTAAGAAGAGAGGCTAGTCGACCAGTCTCGATAAAGGCCTTTCATCATCTTTCATCATGTACCGCAACTTCAATTAGCTAATACTTGGTATGACATGGTATGGTATGGTATGGCATGGTATGCTACTATACGGAATGCTATGGTAAAAGTGTGCATCATGCATAGGGTTTTATTATGATGTCGTGTTTTCTAATCATGGAACGTATTACTTATATAGGTAGTAAAATAAAGAATCCTCGAACATTTTAGGAGCTTTATAAGGGTTGACAAAAGAAGAAGAAGAACTGTCCTTACCTAAGTACTCTTCATAATGTTTTTTAACTTTGAAATCAAGCTTTTCTTTTAAATCTTCTTCATTTTCCAATTCATACTGTTGGCCTGCCTTTGGAAATACGGAATAAGCAATCACCATGGAAACAGTGGATTTGAGACATAGCACCAAAATGAAGGAACAAACAGACAATGCACAAACATTAACACAAATGAATAATACATTAAAAACAACAAACAGAAAAACGATAAAGAATAGCAACAACAGAAATATCAACGATTAAGATCCGGGAAGGTTGTCTCACAACTAATGTAAAGTTTCTACGCTGTACCGTTACCCTGTATCATACTTTCTGGACGAATTATACTGGCATGTAATTTACAGAAGCCCCCTTACTCTGCTTACTCTGCATTTCTTACGCACCGTTATACCTTCATTTTTGTCGATCTGTATTCCATGCTCTCGTCACAGCATGCAATCGTGAGCATTTGGCATTTAGCAACCGGTGTTTTTGTATGTTGATGTTTGCGTGTATGTAGCATCGTCAGCAGACAAATCCTGACCTGACATAAATCTTGAGGTAAGTTACAATATTGACTTTCTCATTGGTTAAGGATCAACTCAAAATTAGTGGACACGAAAATTTCGAGCGCATTCAAAATTTTTGCCGCTCGGAAAATATTTTAAAATTCTTAAAAAAATGCATCGAAAATTGGCACTTTAGCTTGCCACTTTCTGTAATTGATATGTAACTTTGATTAGAACAGCGCTAACCCTCATTAAACATGGTCGCCCTTCTGAAGCATTATTTCTTCCTGTGTTTTAAATCACATATTATTGCGAAAAAGGATTTGGAGGGCGGAATCTTTTGGCCTTATTGGCCACTTCGCGAAAGTTGATGTCTTCGATTTTAAATCATTGATATATTCTTGGTATACTACTTTATTTTACCCTCGTCATGTATAACTGGATTGGAAAGTTAATAATTCCCATCACACAAATACAAAATAAAGAACGAATCAAATGTAACAAAAGAATGCTTTGTGTTACATGATCCAAGGCGTGGTAAAATCAAGACGAATAGAACACCAGGTATTGGAATATCTATTACAAAAATAATGCTCTGCGCTTACATAATTAGACGCCAGATAAAATCAGGTATGACCGTAGGCAAGACGCCCTTGATGCTGCTTTGACATCCACCTAGTTGCCTTGTTCATCAATAGTGTAATTGTAAAGTCATGGCCTCATTAAGGTGGAATTTGTCCTTGAATTTTTGCTGCAGGCCAATGAAGGCAGTATTCAAAAAGGTGTCGATCGCCATTTTGTTTATTTCTATAATTTTTCAATTGCGCTATTGCAAAAATGGACCGTAATTCGAGTTCTGTTAATCCGACCTTTACGTGTTACCTATGAAAGGCACTATAACAGTTGGTCCAAAATATAAGTATAAAAAACCCCCACATTTTACAAAGAATGAAAATTGAATTATACATGTGTGTTCATAACAATGCGTAATCTGTTGTTGTGGTGTTACATTTATGAAGAAAAACGGAAAAACTACAGACAACAGAAAATTGCAAGCCCAATGGATTCGCAAGCATTACTATG
>JAAAKL020016923.1:0-10829 GCA_010016065.2 Carybdea cf. marsupialis auct. non (Linnaeus, 1758) | reverse complement strand
CCATGTGCGCTTTCGTACGCTTTTGGGATACCCCCCTCCCCCCCTCAGAGCGTACGTACTTTTTGAATGACCCCCTACCATGAAAGTTAAAAAACTACTTTCACTCATTATATACATTATTTCGCATAGAGAAAGAGTTAAACCCTTTAAGATAAGGTGAGCAGTGGGTACGAGGACAAGGAATTGAGTGCACTGCGGAAGATATACGTGTAAGGGCAACAAGGGGAGCTCACTGGTTGTAAAATTGTTCTCACTGTTACAACCCTGTTCATCCATTTCCTATCTCTTCTCGTATGTGCCTTGTACTGACTTAGTGACAATGATATAACGGGTCTTACACTTCAGACAACGCCCTCGCTATTTTCAAAGAATAAAATGTTGTCCTACTGTTGACGAAATCATGTCTGCAAATGACGTTTAATTTTGTGGTTCCAATGTCTGAAAAATTGCCAAATCGTCAAATACAAGGGAGACTTGATATCAAAACCCTTGGATTGCGGTCAGTCACAGGTGTCTGGCTACCGTAAGAGAGAGTTACTTTTATATCTTAATATTTAATACTATCTTTTGTTCCTAACGTCTTACGCTTTCTATGACTATCATGTCTGACACGTATATCTCATGCCTCTTATTTCGCTCTTCAAAATTCAACCCAGTTTTTACATAGGAATTCGTTATACTCATCTGACCACTAGTCGACAAGGCAAACAAATGAACTAATTCGTCTTGTTTCCATATCGGTTATGCCTATTTAAAATGTTTCAACTCCATATCACATAGTTTTAAAGAATAAATATACATCTAACTATTCTGTTAGACACCAAGATTCATTTGATGAACCACGTGCTGTGTC
Organism: Carybdea cf. marsupialis auct. non (Linnaeus, 1758); assembly: GCA_010016065.2. Taxonomy (NCBI): domain Eukaryota; kingdom Metazoa; phylum Cnidaria; class Cubozoa; order Carybdeida; family Carybdeidae; genus Carybdea; species Carybdea cf. marsupialis auct. non (Linnaeus, 1758). The sequence continues at coordinate 9,976 of JAAAKL020016923.1, read as the reverse complement.
CATTCGGATATACCGAGCTTCATATATCCACTATGACAATGTCGATGTTAGCTTCCTTTCGGTTTTCATCATTAGTTTCTATAAGATTTCCCTTTAAACGTCTCTTGTTTCTCATTTTTATCTACATGGGACTTGTTAATGGAGCATAGACCGGATGCCCTTCTTGACGTCACCAATGGACCTCCCTGGGGTCGAAACGTTATCCTCTTGAACAGAAGGCCAGGAACTTACCCACCAGGCCATGGCGATTCGAAGATTACATACAATTACACCAAAAATTTTAGATTCTCGTTCTTGACATCAAAGCGTCTGGACACATGCTAGCTCCCTATATACACTACCTCTGAATACCATATTTACTCGAATAAGCACCCTGTCGCTCACTTCAGCTACTCGTAAGGAGAGAGGGAGGGGAAGAAAGGTGAGAGGAATGCTGCCTCGAGGACCAGGTTCTTCAAATTGAGGTGCTCTCTTAAAATTTTTAAAGGGGATAAATACGAAACTACAGCAGAAATTTGAGAATTTAATTGCATTTACAATCAATCGGCAATTTTCTTGGGATTTTTTCCCATAAGAACACGCAAAATAGCAGCAAATCCAATTTCATCCTTTACCAATAAACATCCTTTGATATAAGAGACCAGCGCTTTATCAAAAGCGACACTCGTTCAAATTGCAGCACTATAGGAGAGGCACACTATTTAGCAACAATACTTATCCGAGTAAAGACGGCTTATGAATACCCAGCTATTCGTATGGAGTGGATATTTTAGTTGTTCATAGCTGAACATAAGCGTTCACGCCGCAAGCACTCGGGGGCTACTCACTGCTCATATTCAGTAATGCTTCTACCTTCTATATGATACATACTTAACCCAGTATTTTACACTTCAACGGCCACAGCGTAAGAAAATAATACAATGTGCGCTTGGATATTCAACAGCTTTTCGACATGTTTATTTCAAACAGAAAAGGTCTGACATGAAGGAGCATTGAAGGGCAGTTCCAATGAGCTACCTACTGCCAAAGAACGCAAAGAGACATCAAGCCCTGTGTATGTATCTATTTTGAAAGTCTTCTAGATCATCTCGTCCTTGACCGGCTATGGCACAAGATCGATCCACTAACTCATGAAATCCCTACGATAAAACACTGGGTAAGTTCTTAAGTAATAACGTGCCATCACAAACCAAAAAGATCAAATTTAATTCAAATATCGTTACTTTTTAATAACAAGGGTTGCCGCTAGAAGCAAGTCAAAGCAGAGGGTGCTGGGAGCCTGCTTGTGTAGGACGTCTTGCTGTTTAATGCCATGCCCATGCCCTGGCCAACTACATCACTTGCAGGCCACATTAAATAACAGTATTGTTCCACCGTCTGGGAAGGCTAGTATTGTATTTGAAGATGACGTTCACCTTGCTTTTTTACGAGTGGGTACCTACCTTACTGAGAAATTCGAATAAACATAGTACCTGTCAATAGATATATTGGGGCGTACTGCAAGAGGAATGCTTTCAGGGTGTGGGCAACAGTCAAAAGTGATCTTAAATGCTGATGACATCGAGGGTCAAGGTCGAAAAGTGTTGTTGCAGCGTAAGTAGACATATTATATTTTATCTTACTTGATTTAATGGTGGACTTCAGCAGGTCTAACAGCACATTTCCTCATACTACGGGATGGCTGATAAGCAGTGCTACGAATCAGATTGGTACGCCATAAAATCGCTAACCTTCTCAGCAAAGGAAAAACGATAACATGTCGCGTATTGCAAACGAATAACAGCGTGCATATGTTACTATATATGCACCCATCTGACACCAATAGCAATGGTAAAAATTATCTTATTTGGGTACAGTAATAACTAAATAAAGCTAAACGTCTTAGGGTCAGGTTAAGATGACATGAGGTTACTAGTAGAGGAAGAATTTACAACAAACTACATATATTACTACAGTACTTTGAGGGCACCAAAAACGCCTCGTTCTGGCAGATCGATAAAAGTTCCTCCCCTTCTACTTTGGAAATTTTCCCTCTACTTTGCTGTCTAATTACACTTTGCAGGAGGTTTGCATTTTTGTACATTGCTATACTATGACATCCCGCTTACTAGCGGCAGCGGAAATGAAAAAATCATCAGCACTGGTCAAAGTATAGATTTGTTTTTACAGCGATCTATCTGTAAATCATGAAGCATCTGATTTTGTAGGGGTTTCTTCCGTGTTGCTCTTCGTGTTGTTTTCCGCCTTTTCTTCCCGATCTAAAACACATAAACGCGACCAATTGATACAAATACGAAAGTCCATTTCGGGTATTACAACCATAAAAGTCCGGGAAACGTTTTAATTCACTGCTTTGTCGTAACCAGTATCATATGCCACAAGTACTTCGTGGCTTAAGTACGACTAGACTCAAGAAATACTTACTCAAAACGTTGCTGATGTTGCTTACACAAACAAAACAATTAAAAGTTTTACCATAAGTTTATAACCACGCCAGGGGGAATCGGAAATATCTCTTGACACAAAGCACCAGGTCATGGCCCCACTTTCACTTCTGCATCAAGTGGTAGGTGTAGTAAGGTCTTTAGAAACATTGCAACCCACCATTCCTCTTTATCACAGCCATGCTGGGTCGCCTACACCAGCGCTTTGCAAGGCAAATCGAGAATGCGTTGCTGGGTTTATTAACCTATAGTAAACGGCAGTTATGTACTCTATTATAGAGCGTAGGGGTGGTACAGAATCTCATGTCCTAAGTCACAGCTTTGTGAGGTAGGGTGAACAGTTTCTTTCCTCACCACCTTTATACTTCCCCAGCCGAGGGTTGACTCTAACCATCACACTGCTTGCTGGCCCTACTCTCTATCGACGGAGCTAGTTTGCCTCCCAGAAAATAAACTCGACATAACTGATCCCCGATCCTTTCCTTCCTCACAACTTGATGACAAAATCATTATCATTTAGGAGAAGTAAAACAACACAAAAACACGAGAATAAAAGACTTTTAGCTGCGCAGTAATCAATAGCTTTTGTGTTTTCGTGTGTCACTTCAATGACTAAAGATCTGGTTGAATATGATGGTGGTAGGATTTGAGGGCACCACTAATTAAGGACCTTTAAACGTGGAGCTATTGATTGTGACCCCAGGTCCTAATACTCTACTGACTACGCGAGAACCTTGGAAATACAACTTTGATCACTAAATAGGCCACTGCCTCCTCCCTGTTAAGTAACCTAACTTTTAAACCTGATATGTAAAATTAGGGTCTATCCATAACACTACTAAAACTAGATCCGTAATGAATACGTGCATTTTAACCCGGTTAATGGGCATCAAAAATATTAAACGCACAAGTTCGAATCTCGAAAGTTCTGCCATGGCAAAACCTAAAAAAAGTAGGATATAAATGATGTTTTTACGTAAATCAAATTACACCAATATTTTGATGCTTGGAGTATCGAGTTTCCCATGGCCCAAATTCCAAACATTCCAGCAGTTCGGGAAACGGACCACAGGTCAATACAAAACCTCAATCACAGAAAGTGTGAGGTGCTATATTTGAACAGCTCAGGCAAACATTCTGGAGCAGGCAATTTCTCAGCAGCTCAAAATAGGAGCAGCGTCATTTTCAGAGTGATTTATAGTCCCTTAAAGCACGAACATAACAGGCCTACAGCCGGTTCTACGTACAGCTTGTTACCCTCCTTGTAATCGTACAACAATCAGCTCGAATGTGATACACCGCTAGAAAAAGGGGCTTTCCCCACTCAGTTTTCTCCGATTGGTGAGTTTAAGTGACAATCTTTGTTATCTTACGGACCTTGCAAATACAATCTTTGGACGCTATGCCATACCTACTTGAACCGCAATGTGAATGCAATTTCTGGGATGCTGATATAATATGGATGCGGGGCCAATGAATATTTTCGTAAAGAGTAGGGTGCATCTACGTAGTGCTGTTTGAATGCAGCAGACTGTTACCTACCCCAGATGCTGGGGTTCCAGAGGTTGTACCATTCAGGATACAAAAAGTAGAATGCTGTTTTGTACATGGCACATTACAAGTCAATTATGTGTTCCTAATTTATACTGCTTATTCCTCCTTTTTGCTCTTAGAGCCCTAGAGTCATCCACCTATAAAGCCAACAGCACCAAAGGGGGATGTCATATGTTCATGTGTGAGATAACATTAAAAAAGGCAGAACAAATGTGAAGGGGCTTGGTGAAAAGGTACCAATCGACTTCCTGGCGTTAAGAAATCTGTCAAAGCAGCTATATCATAGGCGTATTGAAAATAAATCCCCCAGAAAGCCACATGAAATACAGGTGTCAACATTATATAATTATTGCTGCACTATGCGATTAAATCTCGTGTCAATCCAAGAACTAAAACAACTTGTACTTTTATGAACTTTTACGATTTTTGGCTTTTAATAGCTTAGATAACCATCCTAATTTACATGTTAATATGTAACTTTATGATAAATATGCGTAATGATTTGCAACGAGGGTTGAGTGATAGAAATGAGAGGTCAATGATCGCTGTGGAGAGTCTTAACAAAAATGAACAATGGTGGTCAACATTAGTACTCGACTAGTCTTTTGATCACAAATAAATGTATTTTATATTTTATTCGGGTATCAGAAAAGCAGGAACTCGCCGCCCCTTCTCGCTCCCTTGCATTCAGCAGTATTAAGTCGAAGCGTTAGTATAAATAAAGAAATTGTCGACATACCACACCACTGCAACCTGGATTCGTAGTAATCTATAACAGCTTGTGGACACTTTGCATGTGCTAATTTGGCTGGGACAAGTTCCGCTTGATCTTTTCTTTTCCTAAAAACGAGAAAAACGTGAAGTGTGAAAAATGGTTGATGGGTTGCTTATTTTGAGAACACTCCTAAAATGCTTTCCGTGGCCACTAAATTGTTACAGCTGATGGGATTTACTATCTAACGAAAAACAAATGTACCTTAAATAAACTACAATGGTAGGGTTGCAAATAAAGAACTTCTGAATCACTAAAATCTTCAGAGCCAATCCAAAATCATATAAATTTATCTAACATTAGTACAGTTTGGGTTGGTGGTAGATTTACATGTTTGAGTACCAAAGCCTGCACAAGGTATTAAACCATTAAGATATACATCTAAACGTTCTGATACGCCGTGGCCTCTGGGGTTTGTCCCCTCATTTGTAACCTGTTCGATCCACCTGGGCTTCTTCCCTATCTAAAATTAAACCATCATACTAAACCATGTATGTAAACATGTATATTGATAACTTTATGTATACAGTGTACATTACATATACATCATACGTTATATACACCCCGATATATAAATCAGAATTTATATGCATGTACATATATATATGTACATAAATCTATTACTCTCCATCAAGTCATTTTCTATATCCATCTTACATATCTCATATTGTTATGACAAAATTCCAATGAGAGAACAATATTACTAGAATGTATCAAACTAAAATATCCTTTCAATCTTCGAGTAGAAGAAAAGGGGAGATTTACAAGGAACCCAGTATCTCCTGAAGGCAGCACCATGGCTGGAAAAGTTTGGATTCTAGGCCCTCTGAAACCTCAGAAAATGTACTCTCCAGGACTGTTTGATGTCCAGGATTATCAAAAAAAGTTGAATTTTGTACTGTCTGGACAAGAAATTTTCAGCCAAGTATATTCAATCAATACAAACGGTTATAAAATGAAACATTGCTTTTTAAAACTGATAATTGCACAGAAAATATTTGGGGGCACAACAGGAGGACAAGAGTAGTCCTCTTATCATAGGAGCCCAATGTTCCAAACCCAAACATATGCTGGAACAAGTGATCTTATATCTATAAAGTGCACAGAGGTTTTTAATTTAAGCAAGCGAGGGAAGGACTCAGGATAGACAGAAATTGCTTTGTTATTGTTATATTTACTCACAAGAGGAAGAATAGTTGGTTAAGTGAAGTAACGCAGATTTGAAAAGAGCGAGCTGGAAGACAAGTACAATACCAGATGATGTATCACAATAAGGAGTTTGAAAAAATATTATTCTAGCAAACTGAAGACTTTAAAGCTAAAGCAGAGTGACTCCACAAATCTAGGTCTTCAAAACTACAATTGATTATTTCTTGTGTACTGCTGTTAAGAAGCAAAAATGGAATATTTGGAAATCATGTATCAAAAATTTAATTAACAGAAACCATGGCTCTTTAAAGCAAATGGTTAATGTCTATCTTGTTGCAAAAATGTAACCAGGTAAAAGTGTCAAAGTAAATTGAAAGATGTTGTGTGCTTTGGGCACATTGTACTGTTAACAGGATAGGGTGCAAGAAATGAGAGTCTTGCAGGCCAAAAATTGCTACTACTGCAATGAGGGTGATGCCGCTGTAATAAGTAGAGATTGCTTCTAATTCCATGTTACAAACTATGCTCCCTCTTCTGGTAAATATACGCATTTCCACTGTATCAGGCTTCCCCTAACAAAAAGGCCTTTGATTTGTTGCCCCCTGGCCCCCCTTAGCCAAAACTGTATATTCCCTTCATGTCCTCGGAGGAGAGTGGGAGGATGCTGTGATATGCTGATACAATTGCTTTGCTTGAATTTATGTTACTTACCAACTTATCAGGAAGTGCAATTTCCCATATGAATGAGTTGCTCCTAAAATTTCATCCACTTCCCAGCCTCTGTCAAAACCAAACTTCCCTCTGCCCATACTTTTGGATTTCCTCTTCTTGCTGTTACTATCACTAAAGGAAAGTCAATTAAGAAATATTTTTAGCTTATATACAAAATAACATTTGCAGACTCACTTAAAAGTGTAGGTAGTTCAATTTACCACTTTTAAACATGTCTTATCATAGTTTAACACAGTATTAGTTGTCATCTTAGACTTCCTTAGGTACTAAAGTGGAGAATTGCAAACTCTTAGCACTATTCAGACACATGGTCTAAAAAGCCGTGGAAAAATCTGGAAACCCATTTGTCTTTATGTTACTAAAAAAAAGAAAAACAAAGTATAATGATTCTGAGCCAAGACCCAACTTTTTGCAAGTTGGTGTCTTCAGCAAAATCTGCATCTAGAACTGACAATGTGCAGTCAGTGGGGAATACCAGTGCAAAGCTTCATTTTCATTCCGTGATTTGAAATGTCCCACCCCCTTACAACTTTTAGATGTTAACACTTGTATACCCTTCAATTTAACCTCAATTTTCTAAAATTAATTCAACCTCATCCAATCGCACTACTGTGACACCTAACACATGATTTACTTGCCAAGGAACCCCTTTGGGAGCTTTATCAAGACACAATTTAAACTTATACACCTCTTCCACTTCACACTAAAATATGGCTTCCTAGCCAGAAGAGATTTTGCAAATTCTGTTTCCTTCAGCAATGAAAAACTGTTGACCTCCCTGTCCACTTTTCCACAAAAAGTTCTACTACCCCCATTTATGCCTTCTCCTTAGTGTAAGATCAACACTTTGGGGTATTAGTGATTCTGATTCATGACCAAGATCCACTCGTATAATTTGGTTTCAGAGGGTAAACCTAATTCCCTGCTATATAGGCTGGCAACATGCATACATATATAAACATATGGCTGCTAAAGTTCTTTTTAATCAAAAACTAGTAAGGAGCCAGCTATTTTTAGTTTTTTATATAGTTTTAATGCCACTTTACAGTAGTCTCCATGCATATACATAACCTAGAAACTCTCTGCAAAAAAGAACATTGAGCTCTATTATGGTAGTTCTATGCATTTATCAGTATTCTTTTGGCTGGAACAATATATATCTTTTAAAACTCATTTATTCATTGATAAAGCAATACAGTCAGATAATGCATGCCATGACTTTAGTAAGAAAAAAACACCAAAATAAATTAAACAGAAAGAAAACAAAAACCCAACAATACAAAAGAACCAACCAACCAACCAAACCTCTAACAAACAAAACAACAAAACAACAACAGAGTGAAAAACAGTACAACAATAACCTAGCAACTAAACTAAAATTTAATTTACATCTATTTGATAATCTTAATGCTAGTAGTCTACATCAGTTTACCAACTGCTTTTCATGTAAGCCTTGTTATAAAAAAAGGGGGGCAGTACTTTGGGTTTGCAGCAGAAAGTTGTTATTCCTTGCACTTTTGTTGTACTTAATTGAGGAGATACTATCATCCTTAGTTAAAAATCAACCTTAAAGAGGACAGTTATTCTTATCCCTGCATTTGCATCCATGAGTCCCATTTAACCTAGTATTCTTGATGCGTAATAGAAGATTAATAATACTTTAAAAATTGGAATGGAAGTTTAGTTCACCTTGAATGTGTTTGTTTTTGTTGGGAAATGTTTATCTACTATCTAAAGGAAGACCTTTGCCGTATCAGTTGTAACTGTTCTACTATATGGTGGGTTTAACAAGAAGATCTTGCATCCCCTGCTTCTTCGACTACATGGGTGTGGTACAGGTTTGGTTCAGGGCAATCTAAATAACTATTTAGATCACCCTGGATTGGATTCAAAGGATACTATATGATATTCTAATTTATAAAGATATTCTAAATAATAATCTAGCAAGAATGATTAGATACATCCAAGATCATTAAGTCTGCACTGCAGCAATCTTGCAAATAACAAGTCATTTTAAATCACAGATAAACTAACAACTGCTACCTGTCTTCATTCTTTTCAGCTTTGTCTTCCTCAGCTGTACCATCACTATCATCTCTTCCCTCTGAAGAATTTTTAGTAGTATCTGATTTCAATGTACTGTCTATTTTACTTTTTTTCTGCAGTGGTTCATCCTCTTCTGAGTCATCTTCCTCTGGAGTCACAATTTTGTTTTTACTATCATATTGGAGATTGAATTCATCTATCAAGTCTTGGCAGTTCAAATTATTTTCGGGTTCCCATGAATTCTCTAATGATGAAAATCCCTTCCATTTTAAAAAATATTCAACAACCCCTCCTCTTGTTCTCCGGTCTAAAATCTTTTCAATTTCATACTCCTCTTCACTTTCTGACTGTTCCTGCACCCTTTGTGGTGTTTTGCGTGATGACTGTGTTCTCTTCTTACCCATATCTATCAGGGAAAATGTAGTGTTAGCAAAAGGAAGTTGGCAACATAGGCTGTATATAGATTATATGACAATGTTATATCACAGGATCATAATTCCCAATTTTTTTACATATACTCTTGACCTTCTGAGCAATTTTCCAGATGTTTGAATTCTGACAGTGATAAGTTACTGACAAGATTGCTAGGTTATCCTGTTTACTACAAAACAATGTGTAAGATGAGCCATACGTCAAGGAGCTTTCTTCCTAAGTGAGAGAAATACACTTCAACCAAACAGTTCCTTCTTTAATGCTAAGTTTACATTCAACGCACTATTTATGATACCACAGACAGTAAGTGTCATTGTGTGCATCACAATCAGTCAAACAGGGATAAATCCATCTTTAGAATGTAGTGATCATTAAACAATAGCTGTCCCTTCTCAAAAAATGAGAAAATGTAATCCAAAATTGTCAAAAGCAACATGAAATACAAAGAAATTGACCTAAATGCATGAAGAAAAATCCATCAATAAATAATTAAAAGGCAGTATGAAGTGGGAAGCATTTGTGTTGGGGTCAGTCAGCTTGCTCCATTTTTATGACTGTTGATCAGCGGCTATTAATTGTTGGAAAGTGGTTGACCTATTTATACAAATTGTACACTAGACACTGACCAAGGGCCTAACTAAACATAGAAGAAGCCATCATCTACAAAAAATCTCACTAATACAATGTCACAAGAAAATAATTACAGCTGTATAAAATCAACCAGTAAAACATGTCACAAACTAAACAAACTTGGACAATCACATAAAGACATGATGATGATATACTGGGTTCTGCTGCTGTAGTAGTATAAACATCCTACAGTTGCAATCAGTCTTTCTTCAGCTGG
>JAAAKL020016922.1:0-10829 GCA_010016065.2 Carybdea cf. marsupialis auct. non (Linnaeus, 1758) | reverse complement strand
TGGTGCGTGTTAACATACAAAAATGGAACACCCATACATTCAGCTACAAAATGATACCTGTCTCGGAGGATCCTGGGGGGGTGCATCGTGACCCTATCTGGCTCCCGGACGATGTGGTTTATCAATTTCCTCAGCAATGATTGCAATATCATCTGCAAAGTTTGTGTCTGTTAGTACTACAGGATGGTATCGACGACTCCTTCCCCGTTCTATCTTGAACCCAAGATGCTCTTCCTTCCTGTTGATTGCTTGCCTCAAGGTGTAGTCAAGAACAATGGCAGAGAGATATGGTGCCAATGCGTCTCCTTGCAGGACACCCTGCTTTAGTTTCAAAATAATCAGTGTCGCCATCTGGTGTTATGCCTCTAGTTCTTGTGTTTTGGTACATCCTATCAATTGCTCTAATCAACTTTTCTGGAATGTCACACGTTCTTAAATATCTGCATCATTCTTTCATGGTGTATACTGTCAAAGCCTTTCCTAAAATCTAAGAAAACCAGAACAGCCTTCATATTGCGAATTTGTACTTCTTTAATCAATCTCCTCAACGCTAAAATATGTGCAGTAGGTGAGCGTCCGGGATGGAAACCGCTTTCATTTAGACGTAGATGTTTGTCAATCGTTGGCGGTATCCTGTTCAGCATTATCTTGTCTACCAACTTTGCTGTTATAAGTGAAATCGATGTACCTCTATGTTTCTCTGTAGTACGTAAATTTCCGGACTTTAGTAGAGGCTTTAAATCACTGTCGGACCATTGTCTGCTTTCAAGCAGGTTGTGTCCAATATTTATAGAGTATGGTGATTCAGGTTGTCTCATGTAGACCGTGGTAACAAGACGTTGACCTACTTAAGTCGTCGTGACTTACTTTCGACCATTAATGCTATTGTTCAAATTATAAATTCTCCCAAGGTTATAGATTTTCGTGATATGGAAAATTTTTAGGGTTCATGTAATTAAAATCTTCGTCGCTTTAAGTGCAAAAAATACTCAATGCGGCAAAATCCAAGTTTATATAAATGTTGAACTTCGTAGATAATCACTCAAACGATCATTTATAATTTATTGTTTTATTTATGTTCTATATCTTACTGATGCCATGAAAGATTCAGTTTTGCATTTTCTGCTAATCTTGGTCTCAACTTAATCTCGACCATATTTGTTGAGAGATGACGAAAAGAATGAAAGCTCTTGTATAAACACCACTTCGGACGAAAGGGCCCAACAAGAGCTTAAAAGTTTTATTCTTAATAGTAATCAGGATCGTGGTGTTTCTCCCTTGAAGTGGTGTTTCTCCCTTGTAGTGTTGTTTCTCCCCTGAAGTGGTGTTTCTTCCTTGGAGTGGGGTTTCTCTCTTGGGGTGGTGTTTCTCCTTTGGAGTGATGTATTTCTTCCTTCGAGTGGTGTTTCTCCCTTGTAGTGGTGTTTCTCCCTTGGAGTGTCGTTTCTCCCTTGGAGTGTTGTTCTCCCCTGAAGTGGTGTTTCTTCCTTGGAGTGGGTTTCTCTCTTGGGGTGGTGTTTCTCCTTTGGAGTGATATATTTTTTCCTTCGAGTGGTGTTTCTCCCTTGTAGTGGTGTTTCTCCCTTGGAGTGGTGTTTCTCCTTTGGAGTGATGTATTTCTTCCTTCGAGTGGTGTTTCTCCCTTCGAGTGGTGTTTCTCCCTTGTAGTGGTGTTTCTCCCTTCGAGTGTTGTTTCTTCCTTGGATTAGTGTTTCCCTTAGGTATCGCTTTTCCGCGTAAAAATGACGCATATTCCCATAGGATTCACCTACGAAGGAGGAAACGTCATAACTGAGTTCCCTTATTTACTTTATGGCAAGTGGAATGAGGATGGGCCGTTTTGGTTTCTCTCTATGCACTCCTAAATTTCCCTGCTAGTAATGGCGTTATTCGATCAATTAGCTGGTTTGTGCATTATGAGGAAATAGTCCAAAGCTTGTATTAATTCTCCTGATATTCCGAATCGACTAACATCGGAACACATACAATTGCAAGTCAACATGAATTTCCAGTGATAAACGTTATCCTTCACAGAGCACGACCACCTCACCCCACCCCAAAAAGCCCACCCTGGTCACATAAAGAAGGAACAAGTGAAGCAAGAACGAGAGGGCGTCTACACTTGAAGCGAATGAAAACATTGGACGTGAAATTATCTTTATGGCTGTAACGTTTGATATGACCTGACATGTGACGTATGAAGGCGTGACTCGCATGGCAAGGTATTCGAAGGGGCAATTCTGCAGCGCTATCGATGAATCAAGAGTTATGAGTAGGCCAACCTAAGATTAAGGAAATTCTTTTCACTTGTGATGTGCATATTCTGGAAGGTGCTGTTTTATTAACAAAGCTGAGTAAAGAGTTGTGTGTTAAGTTTTTAGATCAATAAAAAATCAATGCACTCTTTCAGTCAACAATCGTTTAATTTTGTGATTTTGCCGCAAAAGGGCTGAAATCGTCTTCAGTTTGTTCCAGTAGGTGTAAGCACAGAAAAATGACTGTAAATAGTCGACCGTCGCCCTAGGATTGTATCAGGCTGACCAGCAACTGTTCTTTGTCTGACCGCTGTTTTATCAAGTTAGGGAACTAATTGAACTTTTTTCCAGATTTGATTATTTTATAAGCTTTTGTTAGGTAATATTGTACTGAAAGTGCTCCAATTGGATGGCCTCAAGCTGTGGTTCTAGATAGAGGAAGTTTCCGGTGAACTTCAACTGAAACCTGAAAACGCACTGATGTGTTTTGGTGCATTACTAGAATTTATGTGTATACAGTAATTGATTCTACAAGATATGCAGACTGATTAGAGATTCGTAGGAAATTCCATTTTTACCTGAGTTGCAGCAGAACATAAATTTATGACGTTTTTCAAAATAAACAGATCTGATAGATAATTTCTTCCTAGCATAGTATAAAGGACATGCTCACTGTATCGCCTTGTTGATATTATTTTAAAACCTGTGTAAGGTTAAGCCAATGAAAGGAGGCTGTAAAGATTTATATTTTATGTATGAAGGTAAACTTTGTTTACCCTTTTTGACGAAATTCCGATACCAGAACATTTACTTTCTCCGTCCCGTATTCAAGTGCAGAGGACATTGTGGTAATTCTGCGTCGGAGCATGGCATTAGCATGCCCCGAATCTCTATAGTTGAGCGAGAGTAATCATTGACGAAAAAAGAGTGTGCCAGTTATGGTACAACGATATGGCAAAGCAGACTGAAAGCGTTTAAGCGATTGGACTATAGAGCCATTTTACAGCTCAAATTGTACTCTCGCCCGCTCATTTAAACTTGCTCCTTTTCCCGAACCTATTCGTCAGGATATCTGACGTATCTGAATCTTAAACGTACCTGAATACTTGTGAGAAAAACTCAACTTTCAATAGAAAATACAGGCCTCCCACTCTGTCATAAAATCATAAAATGTCATAAAGAATTGAATTTTTGAAATTTGGTAATAGAATATCATATTAAAAGCTTAAATGTCCTAAAATGTCAAGTGTTTGCGTGCAAAAACTCTAGACCTGCCACAACAAGGCTGGAATCCGGAGTTTTAATGATTTGGTATTTATTCCAGGATGTTCAAGTTTCGAGGAATTTTGCGCCCTTTCATTTTGGGCACCCATTTGCTTTCCAGAAGTGACTTCCAGATATGGCCCTAGTGTGCATGCCTAGGATATGACATGATTTTACCATATTTGTCGGGATAATATTTCAAATGACCAATGAATAATGTAAATTGAGTCATAAAGTGTCATGATAATCACTTAAAAATACACTAGAATGTCTGAAGAATTAAGCAAAAGTGTCATAAATTCATTAATGTTTTTAATTTTAATTCATTCATGTTTATGTTTTTATGTGTATCTCTCGGATATTCGTAATTCACGTGGAAAGGTACTAAATTGTTGACATGGCTGTGAACAGGGACCGAATTCGAATGTAACGATCTTTCTACCGGACTAGATATCGAGTAGTTGATTCGAGTTCAGATGAACGAATTTTTGACTTTATATCAAATGTTCGACTTGATGCCGATTTTTTTAGTTGTGATTTAGAATATTTTGCCATCGATGTTAGGCTGATTTGAGTACAAATGGTGAGTGAAATCACGTTTTAGATATTCGGTGGTTTCTTTGCCATAAAAAGTCAACTTTAACGGTGATATTGTTGTTGAGATTATCTGGAGAACTCTTATTGGCTGACACTTTCAGTCAGGACTATTTGTGCTTTGTGGTCTAATATTTCGATATTTTGTGGAATTTGTTGAATATTTATCGATTCTTTCCGAACATTTTGACACATTTTACCGAAAATTCCAAATATTTGGCCATTGCTACCGAATATTATTCCGGTACCCAGTTATGTAACTTTGAGAAGGTGCTTACACAATACTGTTGTTGGCGAATGCTCAAGGTATGTTATGGTGCCTGCCGAAGAGGCTTGCATTTGCAGATTGCAACTCTTTTCTTGGTTACTGTTTTTTAGAAATACACACAGTCAAGAGACTATTTAATTACAAACGCAAGTAACTATTTAGGTACTAGGTACTCCGAGATAGCAGTATCAGTGGCTCAATCAAAACGTGAAACCTTACATGTTAAGAATCAGCCGCAATCGTTTCTTATAAGCATTTTCATCTAAAAGCTGTCTTGTATGGAGTAAGGTTGTTATCAGGTTGAACCTCGAAGTTAATTTGCGTTGTGAGGCTGCCTCGTTGTGAATGTCCACACGTGTCCGCTTAAAGGTTATTAATTCAGACTAGTGCCAGTTATGCAAGCGGTGTGGCCTCGGTTCCAAGGGGTTGCATCAGTAATTAACTACCACCAGGATAGAGTTGCAAAGTTACTTTGTTGAGCACTTTCGATTGTACATAGGATACATATTGCTCAAATTTTATCTATTTAATTAGGATATGCACAGTATTCAACCCTTCAGCGGATATTCGAACGGGATTCATAAAGTCATGATTGAAAGAGTCGCGTTGAATACTTGGATCCTTTGACACGTTGAGTTTGATTGAAGTAGTGAGTGTCGAGCCGCCGTGATCTAGTGGTTAAGGAATCGGATTCACGTGCCAAAGGTTGTTGGTTCGAAACCAGCCTAACCCGATGTAAAGATTATCGGTTGGGGAAGGCAACGGGAGACCAACCCTGTAAATGTGCTCGCTCCCCAAGACATTGCTCACTTTGACTGAGCTATAGGCTACGCTCGAAACCGAGTATGCGACAAAAAGAAAAGTGAGTGTTGGTAGAATGAAGATGAAGGAAGCCTGACTAGATAAACATAATATCTGGAGAGGGGAAGCATTTCTACTCGAGTGATAATTCAAGAGTAGATACTAGTGTGCAAACGACAGTTACACGTAGAGGCTCTAGAATTGGAAATTCGAATGACTGCTATAGATATTCGTTGTCTACCTTTTTGCAGATCTTCGCTCCACCTATAGAGAGGCTTCAAGTGTCCCCTGAGCCTCCCCTAAAACGAAGATCGAAAAAGAGTGGTAGGAATCAGCCCCCACCCCCCACTGGAGGGTCACCGTAGATGTACACGCGCAAAGACAAGTGAACAGTGCCCTCTTCCAACGAAGCTGTGTCGTATTTCCGTTAATCATAGGCATTCAATCCAACTGCGTTAGTCTGATTCGTTGCCATGGAACAGCAGATGGTGCCTTTAGAATCTGTATGCCGTTATAACGAAGGCTAACACTACGAGGCCTGGGGACGTGTATTAGCACAGTGGTACAGCTTTGTAATGAGCGTTTATGGTGGAAACATCAGCTGCCTTGATTGCACGAAGAACGTAGAAAAATGCATTTTTTAGATATTAAGTCGGACTTCGTAGACAAAGATGCAAAACAATCGGTAAACTTAGACAGTTTTATGAGAAGTATCTTACCAAACTACGCAAATGGGTTTCCCTGATGTAAAGATCTGGTGGTAATTTCAGGTAATGTCAAGTTGATTTCAATGTAATGAATTGTCCATCTTGCGAGGTAATAAGGCTATGCTTTCTTGGACTTCCCTGATTCTTATAGAGTTCTCATCATAGAGTTCTTATATTACGTATATGAGAAACCTACGTCACTGGTGCATCGCAAGGGCTGCTGCAAAATAAGTTTGAAACTGAGCATAATCTTCCTGGTTAATGAGATTTGAATGTGGTATTTTAGATGAAAGCCAGGATCGATAGACGTAAGTAAAGGTACCACACATTACTGAGGGCTCACATGGAGGCAACTAGTGTTTGATATTAGAATGTTAAAAAGTTTATCGTATGGCACTAGCCGAAGGTAACTACAAATTTCATTCCCGCGTAAACAGTAGAGGTCATTATCGCATAATAAAGTTGTATTATATTAATTTTGGTGTGGCCTAGAGTGCTGATCTTGCCATAGGGCTTGCGGTTCGTGGGTAATATTGCGGTTCATAGGTAGTATTGCAGTAATTGTCCCGTTTCTATCTTAAATATAAAAAGGAAGCTTTTACTCGTAGATATGTTACTCAGAAAGAAGCTGCTACGACGACCTCTTCTTTTGCTTCTCCTCTTCTTTCTCTTTCTCTTTCTATTTCTTTTCTTTTTCCTTTTCCTTCACGTTCTTGTTGTTCTTCTTCAACTGCTCCTTCTTTAGATGTTTCTTCCTCAGCCGATTCTACTCCGGGTTTTTTCTCATTTTATCTGCTTTCTTTTTAATATTTCTTTCGATCTTTTTTCTTTTTCTTTGAGTTTTCTTCTTCTCCTCTGCCATCTTCTTCCTCTTCTTCTGTTTCTTGGAGGGCTCTTTCGTTCCTTTTTTCCGTATTCTACGTCATTCTCCGCCACTTCCTTTTGTCGTTTTTCTTCTAACCTTGACATGACATGCTCACCAGTGAGGAGTAAATGTTTTCATTACTTTTTTCGTTATAAAATCGCATGATTTCAGTGGTTGGTGTTTTCCCGGTGGTAGGAAGCACCCCAAGTTACTCCCCGAAAATTGCGCTATTTTTTCATATTTTATTTTATATACGTAATATTCTTATTAAGACCTACCGGTTGGTGTCTGTTATGTCGGGCACTGTGCCGATGTGCTTTAACTCCACCCGACAACGTAACTTTATACCGGTTCGGGATTGAGTCCAGTTGACTCCCCTGCATTGCAACCGCGTTGAAATTGTATCACTGAATGCTGCTCTGCATCTTTGTGTAGTAGTTTTCCTACTGGAAAATCCCTCTTAGTTAAAACGACATTTTATCGTACATGCGGCAACTGAAAGCACTACAAAACTGTAAACATTGATTCAGAGTTTCCCCGTTCAAGCGTTGCGACACTGTTTTGTGACATTTATTCCATTTAAGTGGAATTGTGCTATAAGGCCATTTGGGTAATCAGATTGTTCTACGGACATTGATTGGTTAAAAGCACAACACCAATCAGGAAGTCCAAGCTCTGATTGGCTATTTGAAAAGCACCGTTGGGTATAAAAATATCGTTTTTTCCTTCTCGTATTTCCATTCTGACAGTCTTGTATTCAGCGGAATTCCTGCGGAAACGTCTTGCAGATACAAAAATGTTTTGACTATCTTTAGCTGTTCTGATGTTCTGTGACGTCGACAAACTATTAAAATTAATTCTATAAGTAGGGATAATGGATCTCTGGAGTTCAATGCGGAGGAAAAGTGATGATGTCACAAATCAAAAGTTTTGGAAATAGGAGAATTTGACTTTAGATACCTAAAGTCAGCCTAGATAACCTAGAATAGGCTGTTTCTCAAATTATGAGACCTGTAATATGTATCACGTTTAAACTAGAGGCGTTCGAATTTGAAAAATCGCTGGTCAAAACTCTGTTGGTTTTCGTTGGATCCCAACGTTAGGATCCAGCATCAAATAACAAGGTTTTGTTAGAGAGAGTTTAAACTTTGAAAGCTGATATCTCGGTGTTGAGAAAAGGGAAGGCTCTCAATTTTGGCCATTGACGAACTCACTTATAGGGCTATATGAATATTGAGTATTTTCCCGTAATTCAAACATTTTCAAAATCGTGACGTCACACTTTCCCTCCGCATTATAGGCTATCCGGTTTTTCGTTACGGGTTAATATAGTGTCTACCCTCAGATTGAATGTGGAGCTAAAAATTTATCCAGTCTTATCAATGAGGGGACATGGTGAATTTTAAAGGGATCCTGAAATAGTGGACCTAGTTTTCGAAGGGGGCCTGCATAGTAGGTGAAGGACAACAAAGTATAAAGTATTCAAGTTTGCCATATATGATGAGCCTATAAACGTTTCTGAAGGATTTTATTTGTGCTTTTTGCTGAATATCTGAAAATATGAGCCTTATGAAGATGAAATGCGTAAAGCTAAGTTTGTAGCATTGCTATTTCAGGCATTTTAAGAGGGTGAGGTTTTGGTGAAGTGTAGTCTATGCGTGGTAAAAATTATAGAAAACAGAGAAGAGGGACTTTACTGACCCCAAATAGTACATTAAGGCCCCATGTATCCGCTTTCAGATAGAAGCGGAGATAACACTACTATTTCTTGTGTGTTTATGTATGCTTCCAGTCAAACAAATTCTATTCACTTTTGAACCTTAGTTGACATAATCAAGTTCCTGTGATGTAGGAGAGTGTAAGTTGTAAAGTATTCTGCTCTAGGGAACCTTGTCGCGAAATATATTCTCTAAATTATAGCGAACGTTTTCCGTCAAGGAGTTGTCACTTCTCAGATGAACCTTTTCTTGTTTTGGATCTATTTTTGCGAATTGTGGTAGGTATTTTTATGCTAGTGTCTCAGATCCCTCGCCATACCTATTTTCATTCTTTTAATGAATTCACTAATAATGAATTCTTCTAATTTATACCAATTATATGATATATCACAGGTTATTAACCGAGACACTAATGCTAATCAGTCGTTACTCTTAAGTGATTATCAGGGGCTACCGTCCTCATATCCTTTCACATGCTAATCTGTGTTATTAGCTAATGAGCTTCGGGAGTGACTAGTCCTCATTTTTTGCTTGTTCTTATGGGGTTTTTTCTACTTTTAGTTTCACGAGATGGTGCGAGTATTTTGATTTACATGAACGGGCGGTTTTTATGAGAGCGCTGAGGGTAAAAAATGCTTCTGATTTAGAACAATTTTTTAAATTTTTTTTATTGTATAGGGCCCTGGTCAAGGCCGAAGCCACTTCTAGGAACGGCTACTTCTCCTTTTCGGATGACAATCTATTCATGCTTACTTTCAATGCTTACTTTTCATGCTATTTATGCTTGCTATTTTTGCATGTAGTCCCCCTTTGTCCTATCTCTCGAAACATGGTTTCCCACTTCACGAGAGCAGATGACAGAGCACAGTACCTCCGGGATCGGTGCAGGCAAGCTCAGGGTCGGTTCGAACTCACGACCCTCGGAGTGTGAGTCTGACACTCTACCACAATGTCACTGCAGTGTTAAATTGTTTTTTATTGTACTGTATTGATTTGCAAAAGGAGAGTTGGAATAAAGAAACTTTAATTGACATTGATTGAACACTTAATACTTCGAAGACAGTTACTTATAAGAGATCTAGGTGTTGCCTTTTTTATGATTGTGCTGGACTAAGCATTGTATTTTATCGGAAGGCCAAGCAACTGTTGGAGAAAATTGCTTTTGGAAGGTAACGCCTACGACTGTTTGCTGTTCTAGTAACTTGTATCATTATGAGTTTAAAACCCTGACTTGGACTGGAACCCACTGACCTTAAGTTAAAATTCACCCCCTGTACTTACACAGTAAAAAACAAGTAATCTAAAAGGCTGCAGTTACAACTACACGCGTTCCCGGTCACGGCGGAACCTTCACTTATGTCGTCGTCTGAGTGATATTCCGTTGTCTTGTCGCCATAGGATACCGAGATGCAACTAAGTTTACCAAAACAAAAGTAGTATGTGCAGATGCTACATTCTTTCACTCTCTTCTCCGTCTTTTCTGTTCCTGAAGGCCCTCATCCTTTCTGGTTCTTATATCCGAAGTGAGGTCAAGAATCCTATGGTTCTTCACATCGTATTTTAATGATTCAACTTTGATTTAGAACTCTTTCGTATCTCTACTATTTATTACGTGGTCTCGTGGATTTTTTCTATCGATCCCCACGTACTTATTTTTATCTGCCTCAACCATTTTCTTCCTTTATGCACTTATTTTCAATCTTGGGCTTGACGAGAGAAACGTCTCAGCGCATACATGAATTATAAGTGTCAAGTCATTACAAAGTAATTGTAGAGTCGGTCAGTTCCAAATCTGCAAGAACAAGATTAAGTACACGCTCTAGGGTGATTGTACCTACGGTGCGTCATGCGTAATTAACACTGTTTGCTGCATGCTATCGTTGGGATTTTGATCCAGGCTTAGTATTTCACGTTTACCTTAGTTGTTAACTTGTGCCTCATGGAGATCGCTACGGCTACACTGGGTTTACGCAGTTGTCGCAGTTTTGCGATTAAGTTTAGATGTTATTAGCAAACACCTGCGAATAGCAGACTGACAGTTTTGGTTTGGAAATAGTTTTAGATGGGAAAAGAGTTTTAGAGTTATACTAATTTCATACTTCTGTTTCAAATGTGATGTTGTAATGGTTTAAGAAGCTTTGGATGCTTAAAGAAGGGTGTATCTGACGATGTTCACTTTGCCTCTGCGTGATGTGTTATTACCTGTGCATTCACCCTCGTTATATCTTTCATCTGGACACTCATTCACGTACTCATTCTTTCACCCACTCGTATACACACTCACTCATTCACGTACTCATTCTTTCACCCACTCGTATACACACTCACTCATTCACGTACTCATTCTTTCACCCACTC
>JAAAKL020016921.1:0-10830 GCA_010016065.2 Carybdea cf. marsupialis auct. non (Linnaeus, 1758) | reverse complement strand
CTCTTTAAATCCTTTAGAAGTGGAGAGTTTTGCCTTAACCGTATTCTACACGGGGTCTTATGATATTTTTTTGGCGGCATACTCGATTCCGAGCGTAGCCTATTACTCAGCCAGAGTGAGCAATGTCCTGCGGAGAGAGCACATTTGCCGGGGGTGGTCTCCCGTTGCCTTCTTCAACCGATAGTCTTTATATCGGGTGGCTTGTGATTCCGATTCCTTACCCCTCCCTTCAATACCTCATGATGTTTAAAAGAAGTCTTGAAAGCTTACATCTAGCAGTATTGTAGTTGTGCCTTATTGAAATATGATCAAATTAAAGTAGCAACTTTTGCTGTTTTTAAATGAGAAAAATGCGTTTTGCGCACAGCTAAGTGAAAAGTCCAGAAATAGGTAAATTTCACAATCGCTAGCACCATGCTCTGATGCAAGTAAAGTGTTATTGACGTTCTAAAGATAATCTTAAGGATTCTAACATTTATTTTTTATTGCTTAAGGAATTTGTGACTTGTTCTTGTATTTTTTTCATAGAAATACCTCCTGATATTGATCAGTTTTAACTGTTATCAATTTTTTATGCTATTATAGCATTTGTATCCAGCCTTATTTTATCCTATATTTTAAAATAACGTTTATTAACGTCATCTAATTCTTTTTAATTGACTCATAGCAAAATCAAAATCTCCGTAAATTTCTGAAAATGTGTTGATGTGAGCATTTTTCTCACTGTAAAATAATTGAAATGGTCCCCAAAGTGCAGGAAAGCAACCTTTTCTATTTACATCTAAATCTGTAACATAGGTATAATTCAGAGGCAAAATTTCGAAATAAATAGAAGTTCTTGAGTCGACAATTTTAAACTAAGATTTTTAAAGGGTGTGGTAAGATTTGCAAAATTAATAGTTCTTTATAGCAAAAATATAAAAAGTAACGGTCAGAAATTTTCAGAGCTGTTGAGCATAGAAAAAGAAAGTTACACGGGAGAAACTAGTAGGGAGTTCTCCATCCCCATCCCTTTGTAGAATGTAAAGGCTTAAGAGTTGGGATATAACTAAGCAATATATCTCTTGTGCCATAGAAAATGGATTCCTTCTTCACTTACCTCTTTCAGTACCTTTCCAATGCTGCACTGTGGAATTTCATATCCTTTTGAAACGTTTACTCTGATTTGGCCCCATATTTGATCAATTGATGTAGCATTGAAAAGTGAAGGTTGATAGAGATTGTGTAAAGTGTTGTTAACCATGGAATTTATTTCTTCCAAAATTTTAGTTTGCTTAACTTGGCAGGATTTGGTGAGGAGATATGCCCTGTGGAAGAGATAAGTTTTTCTAGTAAGAGTAGTTTTCTAGTAAGTACAGCAAATGGTTAATGTGGGATCCTATCTGAAATTCACGACCTCAAATTTGAGGTTAGATCAAGTAACATTTAAACTATAGCGTATGAATCCTTAAAAGTTGGAAAAACCAATGCGGAGGGAAAGTGATGACGTCACAAATCAAAAGTTTTAAAAATCGTAAAATCTGACTCCAGATATCAAAAGCCAAGCTTGGAATCGACTGTTTCCCAAAGTAGCAGACCTCTAATGTATATAGTTTTTAAACTAGAGGCGTTTGAATCTCAAAAATCTTTGGTCAAAACTCTGCTGATATTCCTTGGTTCCTCAAGTTAGGAACCAGCATTAACAATAGGGTTTTTTACGAGAAATTCAAAACTTTGAAACCTGATATCTCTGAGTTGGAAAAGGGAATAACTCTCAATTTGAGCCATTGATGTTCTCACTAATAGGGTAACATGAAAATTGAGTTTTTTCCCCTTAAGTCAAAAATGTTCAAAATCGTGACGTCACACTTTCCAACCGCATACATAAATAGAATGAGAAATTGGCAAAACAGTAAAAAGGGAATTACAAACATCTTCATGAAATTGAATACAATGACCTCAAATAAATCTTTCTCACAGAGGACTAAAGACAGTTTGATTTCATTTTTATCATCATATATCATCATTATCTTTTATAGACCATTTGAACAGTTTTTAATAGTATTTATTATAATTGGGATCTTTTAATGTCCTGACAAAAATGTAAAGTGCTAATGAGTTAAACAGTATTAGCGCTATATATATGCATGCCATTATTATTTGTATTATTCACACATCAAAGATGTAACTGGTGGAATTTAAGTACCCATAGCTTTAGGTATCCAGAGTCTTTCTCAAAATCTGTGCTTACCCAAACAAACAAGCTCTCTGCAGTAAATCAATGCACATCTTAACGCATAGCTTCTCAATCCATTCTTTAATATTGCTTCTGACTGTGCCCAAGTCATCGACTATCATATACGTTTTATTTCTCTATTGAATTTTTGATATCTCTCTAGCTTTCTGTGTTTCCTTTTCCGCCAAACGAGTATCAAATGGACAAGCAACATCAACTATCGAGCACGTTCTGCTTTCCTTTTCCAATACCAGAACATCAGATTTGCTATGTTTACGTTTGTGGTCTGTTTGTATAGACATATCCCATATAATTTTCACCTGATCATTTTCCACTGCACCTTCTGGCACATATTCATACCACTTGCTAGCACCTTCTATTTTGAACTTTATGAACAATGCCCAGTGCAAGATCTTTGCTACTCTGTCGTGTCGCCAATGCTTGTTTTGTCTTTGTGCCAACATTTTGCATTCTGATGAAATATCTGCTCCAGTCTCTTTTCGTCCCTTACAAAATCCACACTTTACATCAATGAGTTCATTATCAATGACCTTTTTAACATATCTTGTGCTTAATGCTTGTTCTTGAGCAGCCATTAACAAACCTCCAGTTTCTTTCTTTATACTACTCTTTTTTAACCAGTCCCAACTTCTCTCGCCCCTGCATTCTTCTGTAGCTCTATTAAACTCTCCATGGATAGTTTTGCTGATACATTTTTCTTTTATCTCCAGGTCGATTTAAATTTCTCCTTTCCTTCTGCTAACAAACTTTTATCTTTTACAATTTTCATTAAACCCTTTTCACTATTCTCTATATACACTCTCAAACTATTTTCTTCAGTATTCACACTATCTACAACACTTATCAAACCTCTAGCCCCAATTAGTCTAATTAGTGCCAGATAGTGCCATTATCATCATCATTATTATTATTATTGTTACTATGACAAGTTGAAGATCGACAATAAGAATTTCTTAATCAAGAAAATTGTAAGTTGTGCAATAAGAACTACATATTTTATTTTCTGTAGAAAGGATAAAGATTGGCCGAAACCTGAAGTCTTAATATGGTAGCTTAATGATTTTTCTGGAAGTAGTCGACTTTTTTTTTCACTTCTTTTCTTTTTTTCTCCTTCTTTTTTTTAACTCCTTTTATTGCTTTTCGTTGTTGTCGTTGTTACTGTTGCCGTTGTATGTAAGACATTTATGTAAGCTACATATATCATAATTAGCAACGGATATACCTATTGTAGCGAGAATCCTGCTATGTAATCATTTAAAGGAAAATATATTGAAGAATTATTACTATTATTGATGTTAGATATAATGAAAGATCATGACCGATAACATTTACTAGGTCATATTATATCTAATTCGTGGAGCCATCAAAATTACTTGTGCACCTATAAAATCGCAGATAAGATACTAGAACGCAGAAGACTACTCATACTGTATGATTAAAAAAGCTTTGTTTTGAATAACACTCATCAGGACTTACAACGTCATCAATACACATGCGAGCGATGATTCAGTTGACTAACTTATCAATGATTGGTTTAGAAAACGGACGTACTCGAAGTCACAATTAGAACAACTGGACATCTAAAACAAACTGGAGGACAGACTTTCTTTGTAGTAAAGATAAAACGGACAGCACATGCTTTTCTGGAACGGCGTACCGTTTCTCTAATTTTCCTGGAAAACGATTTTGTCTGCTTACCGATCCATGGTAGTCCAGCTCGGCTGGTAGAGTTGATGTCGAACAAATTCTAAGGGCTCTGTAAACAAGGCAATGAATGAGGCTGACTGTTGGTAAGAGAAAAAAGAGTACCAATTAGTGTAAAGTCCTGAGAAAGTAGGCTTTCTGTAAGAACTTATAGTTAAATAATGTCCATTCCTAATGACAAGAACATCAAGAGAGGAAATTTTATCATTGTTCTCTACCATAAATGTACGGAGGATTTTTCACTCGAGCAATTCTCAGTGGTATAACAGGCTAAGACTGAGTACCATCTTAGGGTGTTGGAAACTGTTCACATTAAACTTTCCAAACCAGGGAGAAGTCTTGTTTACTTGCGAATACCATGGATTGGAACAGTTCCTGTATATTGAACTAATACTAGCAGGCAAGTACACCTGTATTCGAATATAGAGTCAATAAATAATAAATTAACAGAAGTCGATTGACAATCGGACACTGCCTTTGACACAAATACTCGCTCAGATTTTTCCTCGAGGGGCAATGCCCCTACAACCCTGAAAATTGGGGGCAATTTCCCTGTGCTCCCTCCCCTCAACCACAGGCCTACTTATACCTACTAACATTGTAAATTTATAAAACTACCAAAGTATATACATTTTCTGTTACTTGAAAGTGAAGTGAACACCCAGAATTTCAGGCACGAGCCGGCACTGTCCATCGACACTAAGGAGGCACAGCAGTTTTAATCTTTGAGCTTTTGAATTGGAAAATTCTTGAAACACGTCAAGTCAACTCCTTGTGCGGTAGACAATGTCGCCATTTTCTAAAAATCATTTGAGATCAATATCTGTCAAAGTCCTTCCCGGTACATTGGCGAGTGATATTAATTCCGATTCAGAAAGGAGAAGTTTGCTTCCCGCACGAGATTAAGAAGCAATTCTTGTAACTACGAAACACTTTGCCCCGATATATCGATGATCGGAAAAGAATTATTAATGTTATAATAATATCTACGTATGTTACAAGTCCTAGTTACAAAAGGAATTAAATTTCTAAAATTTTCGTTTTCAATTGTTTCCATTCTTTGTTTTCCAACAATTCCGTTTTCAAATCTAGTGATAGCATGAAAGAGGGTTAGTGTTGGTGCTACAACCGGTTGATCGCATATGTTAACAATTGTATCCAATAAAGAAGTTGTTTACATTATAGCATACTGTGTGTATGTATCATTGAGAAATAAAGATCGTAATAAAAATTCTATGAGTTTCAGTAATTGTATGGTAGCTGGAAATTCTGTTATTCAAACCGAACTTTAGAGCAGACATGACAACATTTTATCATCAAATTATTATTACTTGTTAACCATCATTAAAAAGTAAAAATCAGAAAGCTTTATGTCTCTAATTATTAGAACAGGGGATCGGTTTATTTAACCGACTTTGAGCGAGTCTCGTTTGCTAGAAATTTTATGTAAATAAACAGACAGTTGAACTTGATAACCTGCACTGGAAGAAGGTAGGAGTTTATTGAGTTTCATCGTTGACGACAGTGTAGTTAGAAGAAATAAGTCTTTACAGTTATTACGGTAGATAGGTTTATTCTATTCAGTAATTTTAAGGAAAAAGTCATATATGAACATATTTTTGTTCAATTTTACTCAGTAAACATGTTAAAAATTCACTCAAAATGCGATGCCCCTCACTTGATTTGACGCATCAATTTGGGACATTCAACTAGTTGTAAATACATCTGCATCAACGGAAATTTCTCTGGAATGAAAGCTACACAGCAGCTAAGGAGATTATTGGAAACAAATAGTTTTTACTTTCCACGTCTACTCTGGTGAACTTTCCAAAGGTGTCAAATTTTACATCATGCTTTGCTGCCAACTTTTTTTGGCACTGATCATGTCTAGATTGTGTGAGAGCTATTGTACTACATTCGGAATTGTTACACGGAAAGACTGTATCTGGATTAGCTAACAACTCTTTCTTATTCAATGTTTGATGATGTTTTCCAAGTCTACAACCAACTATATTGGGGGTCATTCACATAGTGGGTTTCCACAAATAGAAGAAGGGTTTTGACTAAAAGAGTACGTTTGAGTAAAAGCAAAGGGGAAGTATCTGGCAACAAGTAAATGCACATGTAAACGTTTTCGGATTGAATATTCTTAATATTTCTTCATTGAACAGTCTAGCAGATTGAAGAAGATCTGCTTTCGTAACGCTTGCCATAACCCTTGTGTCTTCTGTCGGTTATATGAGACCAAAACCATTTCCGTGTACCATCATCAATGCCATAATCTTCAGACAGCGTTTCTATTGAAAGATGATGGTCTGCTGTGTCAAATACCGCACTTACATCCAGAAGAACTAATACCATTACTTTACTTTATGGTCCATATTTTGCAAAACGTCATTGTCAACCTTAGGTTAAGCAGTCTCAACAGAATGATACTTTCGATATGACGACTTTAATGCAGGTAGATATGCAGTGCAGCTATTTTGCTCAGACCGATGGTTCATGCAAATCTTTTCCGCCAATTTTAAAATATAAGGTAAGGTACTCACTGGCCTAAAATTTCTAACATCTGCGTCAAGACCGCTTTGTTTTAACGGAGGTTTAACAAAACATATCCTTGTTGCAGTGATCAATAAATAATCTTAGGGCAGAAAGGAACAGAGTTTCCACTGATGATTTAGCAATTTGTGTAGTAATTGGATCCAGAAGACAAAAATGAATTTAATAATGACACAATCAAATTTTTTACATCTGCTATTTAAATTCTCGAAATTTGGAGACATTTTAAGCGGCTAACGTTACTTGAGGCTTAGCCGAAGTGTCAACAAAGGTGCGATTCAAGTCGTCTGACTTTCTTAAAATATTTAGGAAAAATTCGCTAGATTAACTGGATCATGAAAATTTGGCAGATTTGCTTTGCTATTTGGATGGAATAGCGTACTTACCAACGTTAGTAATTTCTTACCGTCTTTCGCACTATTTGAAATTAATTTCTTGCAGCAACCATCTCTCTCTGTCGTAAGTTCAGATTATTACTTCTCTCTAGCATTTTCATATTCCATCACGTCCTTTTTCCAGATGACTTTGTCTGGATTTTAAGTTCTTGAGGCTTGAAGAGAACCAAGTAGCGTTGGGCCGAATTGTTATTTTCCTTTAAGATAAGAGGGGCAGGTTTATCTAGCAGAGTCTTTAATCTCGAATCATACATTATTGATAGCACCTCAGGGCTGGAGGAAGTTTCCTGGTGTAGGTCAGACGTGAGAGGATCTTCCTTAAAAGACTCAATGTCAGTATCATTATTATTTTATTTATAAGTGCCATGAATGGTAGGTTAAATGGTACATACACGCGAATGCTGTGAGCAGTCCTTGGTTTTACTTGGAGAGATATAGAGCTATATGGAGAATTGCCAAACATAACATCAGTGCTAAAAGCTAGAAGGTTGAAATTCATCGGACACATGTGGAGGAGAAAGGAGGAATTGGTGGGTCAAATGTCCCTGTGGAAACCGAAGCAAGGAGTAAGAAAAAGGGGAAAACCAGCAGCAACCAATGTGGATCAGCTAAGAAGAGACACCGGTTTGCCCAAACAATAGCTGAAGAAGATCATGAACGATCATGGAAAATGGAGGGAGCTGGTCAATGGTGTCCAAGCGACCTCTAAATAACTTTAGTCAAGTCACTATAGAATGAAAGGCCGATCTTCTTACATCATGGTAGCACTCAAAGAAAGCATTATCAGAAAACATGTGCGTTATAAAAGATTTCTCCTTCACAATATTGGAATGGACTCTAGAGGTAATGAGGTGTAAGGTATGCTTGGACCTATGAGAGGCGAACAGTACGTTCTGTTGTAGACCAAACATGGCTAGAACATTATAAATTTTCGTGCCTTCGTATCGCTGAGGTCATCTATGTTGTAGTTAATATCTTTCCCCAATGAGAAATGAATATTGAGTAAGTACAGTATTTTCGAGATATTCTGAAAACTCTTTTAGGAATGGTCCCCATGTGACAAAGTGCATGCGCGAGTACAGTAGATCACTATAAATGTTATCAAACATTGTGTGGTCTTAAAAATCTGCCCGGAAAACTGAACTGAACGCGTCTCTCTTTTTTCGACCCATTTAACTGAGAAACATTCTTTGAATATGAAACCAACGCCTCCGTCAGACCGAGTTGACTGCCTAGGATAGTTGAAAAAGTTATGATCTTACTCAGACAACCACCTAATTGCGACATTAAGATTGATATATATATAGCTAACCGAAAGGATGGGGCGCATTTGAAGCTCTGCAGCTAAAACCAATCTGTGAATTTTTATTGACAATTACACCTTTTTAAACTTTTGACGATTACAGGAACATTACATAATACCATTTTTTCAATTTTGGGTTTGACTAGGATATGATTTTGACTGTAGCCCAAATTTTGAGATCCAATGTCTTCAATAAATAGCTGTAAACTTTTGACCACTATCCCGTGATACTTCACAATTTTCAGTTGGCCTTGGTCCGGTAAATTGGCTCGATGGCACTTTGTCCATGGTCAAGTCACGTCGCGCAGGGAGGTTGACCTCCAAAGGCAATCGAAAGTCAATACTGTCTACAAAAATTATTCAAATAGTTAGTACCATTTTTGGTTCTTCCATAAACTAAAGCGTAATGTAAGAATATACTCCTTAGCGTGTAAACAGGATATGGGGACGTTCGCGTATCTGGGCTGTAGTGGAGTACCGTAAAGCATCGTGTAGAGTCTTCTTAAATCTTGAAATGTTTTCTTTTGGAGAAGCAATGAACTTGCATCACGCAATAGTCTACTCCGTATGGAGGAGTTATGGGTCAATGATTACAATCGGTTATATCTTTGTTTACTACCTCTCTTCCACAGTTTAAGTGACCATACTCGGAACATTTTTAGGCAAGAGACACCTAGATTACACGTTTACAACGGTGTGCTTATTCCAATACTTTTATAACAGATACGAAAACGTTGCTAAACGTTTGGAGCTATGACCTATTAACTGTCCGTGCGACAAAATAGACTGTTGCTCGATCTATCGGAAGTCATACTATTATTTGAGTAGTAATTCCATATTTCAACAGATTTTTTCAGTGACTTTTCGAAAATAGTGTAATGTGCTCACAGTTGCCACCAATGGCAATTGTCATTATCTAGTCAGTCGCGATGTTTGTGTGTTATGATTTTGAAATATTTGCTCCGAGTCCAATTCAATTACAGCGACAATGAGCACTGGGTGACATGACGTATTTAGTAATTTTGATACCAGCACAAATTGCGATCCGGAAATATAAAGCAGAGGACACATTTGGTGTTTTTACACGTACGAAAACATTGCCTTTACAAAACCACCTTTTTATTCTCATCAGCATCATTCTGTTGAGAAATTCGTACGTTAGTCAGTGAAAATAATTGATGAAAGTTAGTACTTAGTTGGGTTTTTTCGCAACTTTGTAAATGTGATATTTATTCTCATTGTCTTTTAGTTGCCTCAACACATAAGGAAACAAAACAGTTTTATACCCTATACAATACCTTAGATGATTCGAAATTGTACTTGGAAAAAGAGGTAAGCAGATCTGTTTGATCTTCGTTTCTTTTATTCATAAAAAGGAAACAATAATATTTGATGCGGTAACGGTTTTAGTAAATCAAGTATAGATTACACGTAGCCTTAGGACGCTTGCGTGCACGTTTTTCATCATCCACTGAAGTATTGTTGGAGACGTGGGTATATAGCTATGTGCAGGTACTGTATAGTCATCATGATTCTTGCTAGGTCTAGGCCTAAAATTATATTCTGTTACGCGTTGCGTTTATTACTTATTTTTGAATGTATTTTCCAACTTTATCGGGGCCAATCTTCGCAAAAGTTAGTGCTTCCCAAATAGTGCAGCCACGCTCTGTACTTACTGGTTGCGTGTCGTTACCTAGTCCTTTAAAGGCACCCATATTGCCTCTTTGTTTCCTGCAACTTGAGCATTTTACAGCGATGAGCACGCACTTTTCATACACAACCCTAAAAGCTGTTTTGTTTCTGAGGTTCATTTGCTGCGTGGTGTCTACTTATGACTGTCCTCGAATGTTTGTCTACTGTAGGTTAGTGCGCCAAATTAACCTTTTTCGCAGTTCTAATATGACCATTCGCGCCATTTGCCCTCTATTTTTTGTTATTTATTATTTTGTTTTGTATTGGTTTTTGTTCCTTTCTTTTTTTAACTGTTTGAGCTTTGTGTTGATTATCAGAAATTGCCTAGATGAACTGTATGCCTTGGCTAACTACAGTAAATATTGGCGTTGTTACATCACGGAATAATGACATTTCTAATTCATCTCCATATGTATAAGTGTATTCCCTCTTTTTTCTTTGGATCAACCCTGTTCCAAAAAGTGAGAGAGTGGTGAGCTATAGTGAAGCAATGAGAGAGTGGTGCTGGATTGTATTTGCAATCTGAGATCGATTTTTCTCTTATGTTTCATACCGTCTACGTGATAGCGAAAGCGTTTGCATTGGATACCAGGGGAGGTGCGTAATGATTGACCAGGATCATGTAGTTAGGGTTACTTCA
The DNA here is from genome assembly GCA_010016065.2 of Carybdea cf. marsupialis auct. non (Linnaeus, 1758). Lineage (NCBI taxonomy): Eukaryota > Metazoa > Cnidaria > Cubozoa > Carybdeida > Carybdeidae > Carybdea > Carybdea cf. marsupialis auct. non (Linnaeus, 1758). The sequence continues at coordinate 301 of JAAAKL020016921.1, read as the reverse complement.
ACCTTTGACTGGGTGCCCTTCTTCTGTTGTTTTGACAGGATTCGCCATCCTTGTCAACATTTCAAGCATGTTTGTGTTGTATTTTGTAGTTAATCTGATAACAACCAATAAATAATTTGATAAAGTCGTACCTGCCTAATACCTTTCCAAATGACTTAATTCCAGGCTACACTGCCATAGTAACACCAAGTAAAAGACCTTGAACAATTATTCCTATGGACTTAACACTTATGTATGATTATCTAAAAATGGTTAACATGTGCTCAAAGTTGCTCTCATTTTATGACTTATAATCTACCTC
>JAAAKL020016920.1:0-10830 GCA_010016065.2 Carybdea cf. marsupialis auct. non (Linnaeus, 1758) | reverse complement strand
ATGCTTTTTGAATCGCTACCTATGATGCCTTTCACTCAGCTCTTCATTGTAGTATTTGCCCAATTTTTTAACAACTTGTTCCTTGGCTGTTTAAAGTTAGCTGACTTCAGGAACGTATCCTCTACCAGTATGAACAAGATAATTGATTCCCATTGTAAGCCGCAAGCAGCTGATGATGAAACTGCATGTGATTTAATCTTCTCATAAATGTATTGTATTAGACCATTACCATAGATTGTTTGAGGTAACCAGATGAACGCATTTGCCTCTTGAATGACCTATGTCTAAAAGTTTGTACTAAAGACGTTCTGCTGTGCACCAACCACCTCATCACAAACATCATACAACGCCGTTATTAGACGACGTGGCAGCCCAGGTTTTGTCTTTATAGCAAAGTCGTGGTAGACATGATATGTTCAGCTGGCTACTTCCTTTTTTCTATTCCCTATTCTTTACAATGCGCTCAAGCTATCTATAGAAAGTATGGATTATGATGTAGTCCATCAAATAGTCGTCCTGTTTAATTTCTGTAGTTTGCTCCACTAGAGTATCGTGATTATCTGTTAGGAATTTGTTACTCCATATTTCACTTAAACATATTCGTGAGTTAAACGTTTCAACAGTCGTATTTATATCCAGTTTCCAAAGGTAACTTTGATATATAGATAAGTACTCAGGCAGACAAACAAGCAGTCATGAACTACATAGTATAGAACTCATTAGACATGAAGTGCTTACGGCGCTGGTAGGGATCGAACCCAGGGTCTCCCACGCCGGAAACGAAGATTTTACCATTGCACTAAATAGTGCAATAGTAAAGTTGACAATCCGGGAAGTCGATCCCGAATTCTCACCACTACTAGAACCCTAATTTTTTGGTTTTTGTTTCGCTGTTAGCGTCATCAGTGTCATTTCATTTATACCATTGCACTAAATAGTGCAAGTACTAATATATAGATCATAGATAGTACATAGATCTATATAGATATATAGATATATAGATAGATAGATATATATACCAACAAGTATTGATACCGTTGCTAGAGTACAACAGAGTTTAATACTACTAAGGAGTGGTAACAAAGGGCAATCAAAATACTGCAGTTACTTTAGGTTTCACGTCCTATCTACCTACGTTCATCAGACCGTTCGGACACACACACACACACACACATGTATATACATATATATATATAGATCTTATAAACATGAAGTGCTTGGGGCGCTGGCTTGGTTCGAACCCAGGCACTTCATGTTTATGAGATCTATACTATGTAGTTCATGACTGCTTGCGTGTCTGCCAGAGTACATATATATATATATATATATATATATATATATATATATAAAGTCGCTTAAAACAGATATAGAAGCCATAAACTAAAAACAACTATAAAGACAACACAGTTTGGCTTTGCTCTCGCGAGAAATTACATTCCTTCATCTGGCCAAATGAAGGAATGTAATTTCCGAAAGCTCGCGAGAGCAAAGCCAAGCTGTGTTGTCTTTACAGGAAGTCGATACTATTTTCTCAACACCACCAGCTAACCTATTGTTTCGTTTCTCTCTTAGCTTCATCATTCTCATTTTCATATATAAGTGCTCAGGCATACATATATGGATAGTTTCATGCTCTTGCTATGTTCAGGCGAATGATCTTACAAATGCGAATAGGCGTTTCTATAATATAACACACATTCGAACTGACATGTTTACTAACAATAAACTTACTTTGGAATTGTTCACCGCCACATTGACGTATATTTATACATACATTTATGTATATATTTATATGTATATATGCAAAATCAAAGACTCTTAAAGTTCTAATTGTAGATATACATACATATGTATATACGTGTGCTGACGTATACATGCACATGTGTACATAGATTGATAATAGATTGATAAATTATTTCCTGCAATATTTCGATTCTAATACCATATCATTGGTCAGATGAGTCGATAAATGAGACTAAATTTGCTAAAATTTTAGTGTATTTATACAGTTTTCTACTTTAATTCTCAAATTATACATCAAATACTGCTACCTTTGCTACGCAGAGGGATGTCACATTCGACAAAATCATTAACATTTGAAAAGATAAAATTGTCTGTTTAAATATATTCCTTTTCTTACGAAAATAGCTATGACCAACATATGGCAGCTTTGAATCTAGTCATAGATGTAACAAGATTCTATCCTTATCTTCCTTGCTTAGAGAATGACTCTGTACAAGTGTACACCTGCCTCCTTCAGAAAAGATCACCGTGAATATTCTTATCATGACGTCACTCCGTAAATAGCAGGCTGATGCACCTTTGCGTGTGAATATTTGATAAAGTACTGGAGTTTTACAAACACATAAGGGAACTTTAATACTGGAGTGACCCTTATGGATTATGAATTTGAAATAGTGAAAATTGTATTAATGTTTAGAAATACAACAGTTATGTGTTGAATAACACTATTTTATTATTTAGCTATCATTAGAGTGGCAGGTGTGTCCATTTTTATATTCAGTATAGACTGAGTCTCCGTATTCCAGAAATTTTCCTACTATTATTCTATTTTAACTTCAAAATTTATAAGATATTTATTTCAATTTTGTATATGTCTCAGGGTCACTTACACAGCATTATTTGGTCAAAACATCACGTTTTGATTAACCTGGGATCCCAAGGGAAGATATATTAAGTCGCTTCTCAGATGTGAGAAGTATATCACAAGAGAAAATTGTATCTAGTGAAAGATTCCTATAACACAAAAGCATGATGCAATTCTCAATAGAAATACTATAAATTATTGCAAATCAGGGGCAGCAACTTTCAGGATCAGTGACATTAATACGTACGTAAAGAGGCTAGGGAGGAGAATTAAGGTATAAGATCGACAACTTCTTTAACAATTCCTGCGTGTCTTTATTTGTCATCGTTGCTATTCAGCGGACGTGTGAAAATGTACTTGAAAATACGCCAGTGTACATTATGATATGGAAAGCGTCATCACAAAACTATAGAAGGTTAAAGTATGTATTTTTTTAAAAGGTTGTCATTTTTCTGTTAGAGAAGACACTTAAACTGAAAGGTGGAGGAGTTGCCTCTCCTACCCTCGCTATCTAAGCCTCTGGCAAGGAAACAAAATCTAAGCTCGGTATAACATCGTGTGTATGTCTATCAAGACATATTAAAGCTGCACTAACAAGATAAAATAAATTATCATGCGCATGCATGACAGTGGGGATGATTATGAATTCCACAGTTATAAATGGGAATAGGTACACAAATACGTATATATACGTATATATTATATCATAAGTCTGTCAAAAGACATTCCAATGAAATCTGATCATAAACATGTGATATGACGTAATTGTACCACTTTTAAGGCTTCATGCTTAGGTCCCTTGCCACAAGTAGTCTTTGAAGGAACCGAATATTAAGACTTCAAAGTTTTTAATCAAATGAAAAAAGCCTTAAAATTAGCAAGAAGTCTTACAATGATATTTCTTCTACACGCTGCTATTGAAAACATCCAAACATCATTCACTCTAACAGAAACTGTTATCGGGCTTTTATTAAACATCCACCGCTACTTGGTAAAGGTAGCCTCTTCCCTGAATCTAATGATTTGCGACAATGATTTGCTTAGCTAACCTTAACCTTTACAATCATGTTCTTTAGTAGCGTAGCCTAATGAAAAGATGCCGAGGAAATCTAAATTACTACAAATCTATGGGCGTTCATCTAGGATATAAAAACCAATATATCTTTATTTAGCTTTTTTAAACAGATAATCAATTTTTGGAAGGGCCATGGATACGGTACTTGAAATGATACTGACTCAATTTTCGTTATGCGACGAGATAATGTTATACTTGAGACAACCTGGGATGTCAGGTTTTGTTTGAGCGGACTTAGTCATTCTGTAAGAATTTTCTCAGTAGTCACGTGTAGACAATAAATAGTGGCTATCTCGTAGAAACGGATACCCACTATACATAAGTGGTACTAATTTTCAGCCACGAAGAGTTCATCAGCCTCTTAAGCGCCGACTCTCGACACTACGGTTGTTTACACTACGGTGCTACAGTTTTAATACTCTAAACAGAGAAGCACGTTTTACTATCCCTTGTAAACCGACAGTGTCCATTTCTGTTTTCTTGACTATCCTACAGCAGATACAAGTTCGAAAGGTCTTAAGATTTCTCATTTTTGTGTAGGAACAGCTCACAATACGGTGGCTTTCTATTTACAATGATGCATGCAAGAAAATAAGGGGGGATGCTGTAGCTGTAATAGATGACAGGAAGAGGGAAGATCACAAATATATGTTGCTAACAAAATCATTACATGGAGGGCATTAACTAATGAATTGGTAGATGTATATCACAATTCGCATCAAGGTTTAGACGCAAACCACACAACTAAACTGAGAAGAATCTATTTGATATCTACTATTTGATATGTATTTTTAAAGATATTTGAATAACGTTTTTTGGGACTTTAGATCTCAGTAAGTCATAGTTAAATCTATGAAATCCCAAACTCAAACTGCTATGTTCGTTTCTTGGTTTTAATCATATTTTATTGAAGGGAACTTTGAAACGTAAAAGCTGACGTAATTATCAAAGGACTAAAGAGCTTATTATTTTGATGTCTAAAGTTCATTGTTATTATGGGCATGGTAAATTGTTTGTAGCCTAGTATTTCTGTTTAATCCACTTTCTTATGCTTTTTCAATTTAGTTGGTGGGAGAGGAACTGATTTTCCATTGGAATTGACGATAGGAGGACTGTTGCCTTTGTTATTGGCCATTGATTGTGAAAAAGGAGTAGTACTTTGCTGCCCTGCTGCTGGCTGCTGACCATAAGGTTGCTGGCCAAAAGGTGACGGCTGCTGACCTACAGGGGATTGCTGACCAAAAGGGGATTGCTGCTGGCCAAAAGGGGATTGTTGCTGGCCGTATGGAGATTGCTGACCATATGGGGATTGCTGCTGACCATATGGAGATTGCTGTTGACCGTATGGAGATTGCTGTTGCTGGCCATATGGAGATTGCTGTTGCTGGCCATACGGAGACGATTGCTGGCCAAATGGAGATTGTTGTTGGCCATATGGGGATTGCTGTTGACCATATGGAGATTGATTTCGGAGCAAGGAGTTAAGGGGTGGCTGATTTCCTGGCTGCTGTCCCATGCCAAGTTGACCCATTGCTGTTAAAGGAGACATTCCCTGAAGAGGGTTTGATTGTTCATAGGGCGAAAGTGAGGGAGAGCTGAGGGGTGATGGTGGTGGCAGCAACTGAGCGGGTGATCCTTTCCCTATATCTTTTGGTTTAATACCCTGTGGGAGTATCTGTTGCCCAAACGTAGGTTTCGGTGGCAACGCTTGTCCTAGAGGGCTTTGACCGAACATGGACATACTAGGCTGCTGCATTTGAGGTGACATTCCGCATCCGGGCGTAGAACATCCAGAGTAACCGTAGCTGCTGCCTTGGGCACCGTATGTTCCATATGCTGACTGCTGTTGTTGGTAACCACAATCGTATGCAGAGGTACAAGGTGATTGCTGGTATCCATACTGTTGTTGTGGCATATACATGCCTTGATACCCCTGTTGGCCATACGTTTGTTGTTGTGGTGCACACCCATACGAACCGTAACTCGAGGAGCAGGGAGTCGATCCTGCATACTGTTGAGCTTGTGGCATGTACTGTTGAGCTTGTGGCATGTATTGCTGAGCTTGCGGCATGTATTGTTGAGCTTGTGGCATGTACTGCTGAGCTTGTGGCATGTATTGTGCAGAGAATCCCAAGCTTTGTACTGCATATCCACCTGCGCATCCAGGTGCTGAGGGACACATTGAGCCATACTGGGGCTGCTGCGGAGCGTAGTTGTATGGCATCTGTTGCGTCTGCTGAGGAGCGTAGCTGTATGGCATCTGTTGTGTCTGTTGGGGTGCGTAGCTGTATGGCATCTGTTGCTGCTGCTGGGGTGCGTAGCTGTATGGCATCTGCTGGGCCATTGGTTGAGGCATAGCCTGTTGCGTCATTGGTGGTACATTTTCAGTGGCAACGCACCCAGGAGGGCATGGGTGAGGACATGGGTTGGGGCAACCTCCAGCTAACTCAGGAGGCAACGTGCCTAGCTGCTCAGGAGTGTATTTAGGAGCTGGAATTGAAGCTAAGAATTTCAAGAAGTTCATGAATGAAGGTTGTGACGTCATTGGTTGCCCTTGTGTTTGTCCTTGCCCTTGAGATTGTCCTTGCCCTTGTGATTGTGTTTGCGCTTGGGACGACTGGCTGGAGCAGCCTTGTGGGCAGCAATTTTGAGGACAACTTGATTGCGTTTGTTGAGTACTAGCAGACTGCTGCTGTTGCTGACCACAGTTAGAAGGACAGGTCCCTGAGCAGCCAGAGGGGCAACTAGACTGCTTGTTTGTTGACGGTGGTGTGGATGGTGCACTAATACCTTGGCCAGCGATCTTTTGGGCTAACTCAAAAATTGTTTGTGGACATCCGGGAGGACATGCTGACTGCTGCGCCGACCCTGATGATTGTTGCCCTGCGGCAGATGAAGAACATTGTGAAGGGCATCCTGATGCAGGAGCTGACATAGGGGCTGCTGCAGGAGCCGCAGCAGGTGCCATAGGAGCTTGTGACATCGGAGCTTGTGCCATCGGAGAAGATACCCCTGGCTGGGGACATCCTGCTGGACAACAAGACTGAGGACAGCCAGGAGGAGCAGGCATCTGCATGTAATTTGTATACATTGCACCAGGGCAGCCGCTAGGGCAGGTACCAGAACACGAATTTGGACACAAAGATGGAACCATTTGACGACCAAAACCTGGTCTTGGCCCAAACATCCCCAGTGGAGGTAACATTCCACCCATTTGAGAACATCCAGGTGGACAAAACGATGCTGGTGGCTGTGCTCCAGTCATACACTGTTGAGGACAGCCTGCTCCCATCTGCGGAGGAGGAACAGCAGCCATCATCCTCATCATATTCTGGAACATCGGTTGCATTGCTCCTTGTTGCGAACAGCCAGGTGGACATGCAGCACCCATCTGTTGTTGACCTCCGTAACCAAGACATGATGGAGGGCATCCACCTTGAGCTAGCGGCTGCATACCAGGCATCATCCCACCCATTATACCGGCCTGCGTTTGGGGGCATCCTTGCGGACAGCAATTTTGAGGGCAGTTACTCTGGATTGGTAACATAGAGGCTTGTGCTCCACCTGGACATCCAGCAGGGCATGGAGAAGAACACTGTGGTGGACAATATGATGGATGCTGCATCATCCCTGGCATCATGCCGGGCATGGGAGGCACCGCTCCTCCTCCTCCCATGCCCATACCCATTGGAGCTGCTCCAATCTGATTATTGCAAGGATACGGACAAGGAGACGGACAATCAAATGGACAGGGAGGCTGACCAAGGGAAGGATCCGACTTCGCTGCTAAGATGCTTGCTAATAGTGGATTGACTTGGTTCTGCAATATAGGCTGAGATTGCGGTGGATTGGGCTTGATTGGTTTTGGTGGTGGGCCAAGTTCAGAAGCTGTAAAAGGGAAATTTAAAAAGTGGTTCAAATGTAGCAGAAATGTTAAATAACAATTTGGAAAGAGGGAATCACAAGCATGTTTATGACAGGTGAAAGCAAGAAAGAAAAAAGTTAATACTCAAACAATATGCAAAAGAATTTATAAATGAAAACAATGTAGTTTCTAAGAATTGAGTAGAGCAAAGCACCTTTTTGCATTAACAAGAGGTGTTCAATTCTTGATATGTTTATCTGTTTCATAATGTTCCTACATAGACATCCCTGATAAACTACGAATTTATATCTACTTATAGAAGGAATCAGCGTAACATGTTATGTAAAGGAGGTAGCCCAGACCTTAGCTCACTACATCCAAATACTTCATTCAGTAATTTGGAACGCACTCAGTCTGTGAGCTGTCACAGTTATGAGGGTACACGCTAGAGAGTACTTGTATTTGCAACCGGAAGTAAAACTTCGCTCATACACATGGAGCAAAGAGTGTACCCAGTTGGGTAATATATTTCCTTAGGCTGCATCAGCGTAAAGATGAAATAAAAGCAAGAAGTTGAACTGACACTGAACCTCATGAAGAATTGTAAGTTCTCATATAAACATAAATATCAGTGGATGTGGCCATCAGTCTGGGCTATCTCATCAAAACTTTAGTGTATCTAAACTTTATCATTGATATCACCAGAGCTCGGTTTAAATCCAACAAAATAGAAGGGCATGGGAGCATTCTTTGTTCAAGCCAGCGTGCTATAATAGCTAGAACAATCCTTGGAGGAACTTTGGTTCCTCTGAAATGATTGTGAATTGCCAAGCTATAAGTTTCTTGTACCCGGTCAGAGTCTTTTTTAAGACTGGAGTTAAAAAGAGAGGAATCTTACAATTCTTCATGAAGTTTGAAAAGTCAGTATTCAACTTACTTGCAATTGGAGTCATTATTCTTCCTCTGCTTTGTCCAGAAAACCTAGTTGTCCGATGTCAATCCACGCCTTTTTTGAGCGTAAGAGATTTGTTTCGGCCTCTTCTGTTTCGGCCGGATCTTTCCAAGATGTTTTGTAAGTGCAGCCCGTTTTCCTTACCAGAATTTTTTCTTCGAGTGATTGTCGCAATGTTCTAACAAGAGTTCTTATAGGACAACTTTCAAAGCTGTAAATTAGTGTATTTGTCGTGTTACTCGTCCTCTCAAAATTATCTTCCAGTCTTGATCATGTTTCATTGACCATATTATTTTAACTATCACTATAAGTATCAATCCTTTACAGTTTTTTTTAAAAAATAACGCAGTGTCCTGTTAGTGTTGTGCAGATGAGAATATTGTCGGCCTGTAAAAACAGGATTATTTTTTGCCATAATATGTTGCATGCTTTGCAATGTTAATTTATATTTTGTTTTACATCGGATGCTACATAAAGCTCAGATTTTGTTGTACCATGGCTCTATCATTAATGCTATTAAAACTTTGGCATACATTTAAATATCCAAGGCTAACAATGAGTACAATAAAGGACGAAACCTACATCAAAAGTAATTAACCATCCCTATGAAAACGGAAGGCTGTTACTATTCTCAGGACCAGAAACGGGAGAGTCAATTTTTGTTAGTGGGAAGTTCAAAGAGTAGAAATGGATAATGGATATACATATGGATATATTTATATATAACTCATTAAACATGAAGTGCTTGAGGCGCTAGCCCGGATCGAACCCAGGATCTCCTACACCGAAAACAAAGACTTTACCATTGCACTAAATTGTGCAATGGTTAAGTCGACAATCCGGGAAGTCGATCCCGAATTCTCACCACCACCGGCAACCTTATTCTGTTTCGCTGTTAGCTTCATCAGTGCCATTTCATTTCATCCACTCGCCACTAATTCTTGAAATAACAAAACCAAGCCAATTGTAAAAAACACAAAAAAGAACGAAAACTGTTTTGAACTGCTTTGAAGCTAACAAGCTTTCGAAACTTTTTGATTCTTCATCAGGCTACTCATTTACATTATATATATAAATAAATATATAAATATCACTAGCAATCATGGAATACATAGTCTTTCAATTAACATGAATGCATATGATGGTGGTTGTTACCAAACCATGGACCTCTCGTGCCATAATCACCACCTTAACGACTGCACATACATTGCAGTAGTTTCACTTTACGTTACGTAAGTGCCATTTCAAAATTTAAGTACTCAGGTGGACCGTGCAGTGTGAAGGAGAATAACCCGAGATATTCCGACACAAGTCGACCTATGATGATGATGATGATGATAAGGATGATGATGATGAGTGCTAAGTAACTCCTGATGATATACGATATGCTTTAGCTTAAATCGTCTCCTTTGCGTTACTTCCTAACCTAGTATTATTAGAGTTATTTGTAGCTTTCTCAGTATTCATTTCGTTACCGAAATACTACATGAATGAGTGGCAAATCATCTGAATAGTTGTTGTAGTATGCTACAGAAAGATGTTGAAAATCAAGATACAGTTAAAGTTGAGAAAATATCAGTCATCAATTTTACTTACCCCTTGCCCACGTGGCAAGAAAGGTGAGTATCCATGCCCAAAGCATTTTAGGCTTCCTTTTTTCCTGGTGAGGAACAAGAAAAAATTAATTAAGAAACAGAACATTTTACTTAAACACCATCCTTCATTAAATAAAATTGTGTAAGATTAACAATACAGCTAAACCTCACATCAATTTTGACTATAAAATCATGCCAGCTAAATACGAGTAGGTAAACTCTGTACTGGGAGCATTCCTTAATTCACCTACAGTTGTGGACTGTAAAATATGCAACTTTCCTAAACCCCGCTACAAAATATTGTTAAGTTAGAAAACGAGCACTTTGGACACTTACATGTCAGACCTCCCTGCTTCTAAGCGGAGAGGTCGAGGAAACCAATAATACCAGGGATGGGCACTCCTTTCATTTGGCAAGTGTCTTGCGTGGTTTGTTTCATTGTCATCGAAATTTAGTAAAAACATATCTTCTATTTGTGTAAGGTTGAAGATCTCTAAAACTGAACACTTCTTATTGATATTTGACATTTTTTCCAACTGTGAATCACCACTCAGAGGTTAACGAGACGTTAAACGTCCAGTACTTACATTAGTTGATGTACAGAACTATTTTGTATATGCTTTCATTATAAGGGAAGGTAACTTTCTACTAGGGGTTGTATGGATGCTCGTAGCAAACATATTCCTTCTCATTAAACATTCTCTTTTAGTGCCCCCCTTGGCATTGTTTAAGAAT
>JAAAKL020016919.1:0-10831 GCA_010016065.2 Carybdea cf. marsupialis auct. non (Linnaeus, 1758) | reverse complement strand
TTACTAACATCGATAGTATTAACTGGCACATAATATAACAAAAACGAACAGATAAAAAATGGATCAGCTTTGGGGCCAAACAGCATCCGACGTCTTCCCTATCCCTCCTTAAACAAGAAAGAGAAAAAACTATTACTAACATCGATAGTATTAACTGGCACATAATATAACAAAAACGAACAGATAAAAAATGGATCAGCTTTGGGGCCCAACAGCATCCGTCGTCTTCCCTATCCCTCCTTAAAGAAGAAGGAGAGAAAAGTATTAATAACATCGCTAGTATTAATTACTACATAATGTAACAAAAATGAAGAGATGCAAAATGGATTACGTTTGCGGCTCAACTGCATCCGTCGTATTCCCTATCCCTGCTTAAACAAGAAAGAGAGAAAAGTATTAGTAACATCGCTAGTACCAATTACTATATAATGAAACAGAAGTGAAGAGATGCAAATTGGGTTACATTTGGGGCCCAACAGCAACCGTCGTCTTCCCTATCCCTGCTTTAACCAGAAAGAGAGAAAAGTATTAGTAACATCGCTAGTACCAATTACTATGTAATGAAACAGAAATGAAGAGATGCAAAATGGGTTACAGTTGGGGCTCAACAGCATCCTTCGTCTTCCCTATCCCTGCTTAAACAAGAAAGAGAGAAAAGTATTAACAACATCGCTAGCATTAACTACTACATAATGTGACAAAAATGAAGAGATGCAAAGTGGATTACGTTTGGGGCTCAACAGCATCCGTCGTCTTTCGTATCCCTGCTTCAACAAGAAAGAGAGAAAAGTATTTATTAAATCGCTAGTATTAACTACTACATGATATATCAAAAATGAAGAGATGCAAAATGGATTACCTTTGGGGCCCAACAGCATCCGTCATCTTCCCTATCCCTGCTTCAACAAGAAAGAGAGAAAAGTATTAATAACTTCGTTAGTATTCACTACTACATAATATAACAAAAATGAAGAGATGCAAAATGGATTACCTTTGGGGCACAACAGCTTCCGTCGTCTTCCCTATCCCCGCTTAAACAAGAAAGAGAGAAAAGTATTAATAACATCACTATTTATTTACTACTACATAATATAACAAATATGAAGAGATGCAAGATTGATGACGTTTTGTCCTAACATCATCTCTTGTCTTCCCTAGCTCTCCTCATGCACGGAAAAGGAGGAATTCTTTTTTATTTATCATATGTATTTGGTGTGGTCCTGGTGAATACATACGTGATAGTTGTTTCTAAGGATATAAGCCCATATGTAAATCTTTAGAAATTGTGTATTGAATGTTTCTTGAGCACTTCGATGTCTTTTCTAATTTATCCCACGCTCTAAAAATGATTTTATTTGATACGATTTTACAGAAATCTATAGAATCTATAGAATCAGTGGATCTTTTTATTTGTATTTATTGGTATAGTACTCACGTCTCCTGCATCTGTGGTACAGGGAGCGAAGTTTTAGCACTTGTGGCCTTGATGGACCGGGTGCCTGAGGAGAAAAACATGTTTTGATTGCATTTTTGCATTATTATGTTCAGATTGAACTTGGAAACGTACCCCAGGTAATAACTTCATAGATTTGGGTAGCGATGATTCTTGTTGTGGGATAAAAGGCTGATTTCAACATTAAAAACCAACTTAATGATACATTGAGATCCCTCCTTATATCGGTTTCTTGAAAATATCAGGACAGGAAGTTACCTCAGAAATGTGCAAAGTTTTGTATATGATAGCTTTATTTACACATCTCTTACTTTTGCATGTGATAGTTTGATTGGCAAAGTTGTTAAAATATTCATACGTTTGTACATCAAAAAAGTACCCCATTTCGGCCTTCATCTGGTTAAAACAAACGTAGCTGTCAAAATGTATCTGTATGAAAATCGCATTAAAGTGATTAGAGCTTGAACATGGGCGAATAATGCTGAAGCAGGACAGCCAGCTTCACCCAGAATTGATACTTTTTTTATAAAAACATAGTATTTCAGAATCAGCAACATCACTTGTTGTTCTAATATACCTCGCCACTCTCCTGCTTTTTCTCACTTTGAAAGGGACTTATCTACTTATCTGTCTTTTCACAAACTGTCTGCGAATTTTGTTCATTACTTCTGTGGCCTTTTTGATATTTTCAAGACACCCTCATTCTATTTCTTTTCAAATCTGCCTTTTCTGACAGACCCTGGCTTCTCTTATTTCTTAACTTTTGTTCTGTGTCAAGATTGCTGACCCAAGGGATCGTACCGGTTCCTCGTCATGTGACACGAGTAAAGAGAGGCCAAAACCAGTGTAATTGATTTATAACGCTACAGTATAACATAAAAATATTTAAATCATAATATATATTTCCTAGGGGCCCCACAACAGCCTTAGTCTTCCCTATCCCTGCTCAATCAAGAAAACGAAGAAGCATTGATGACATCGCTCACCCATGCTTACTACATATAAAATGTAAAAATCAAATGTATTACCTTGCGGGCCAACACTATTGTCAGTTTCGATGGGAAAAGTAGACAAGCATCAACTATATTCCTAACGGATATTAAAGAATTTTGGCAATGCCTGGAACATTTTTCCAGGCAAGGGAGAAATTTCTACACAAGAAGTTACCTATTGTGCAATCAAAACAACATTGATATTTATCTAACGTAATGAGAGAAACGGCGTTGGATTTGCCCTGCGTCATTTTGATCCCTAGAATCCCACAATTTCGATGATTTATTGAATCTCGATCACAGATTACAATACGGGACTTATTTCGTCTTCTTGATGCTGAGGTGACTTTGATATAATCCAGTCATGTTAGCGATAGACAGGGGTTACTGACGTTTGGCCGATTGCCTCATTGCGAGGATAAAGAAGACTTACTTGTTATTGGCCTGGGTACATAGGATTTTTGTATGTGATGTTGTTATAATAAGTCCCTAGTCGTGACTCTTTTGCCCATGCTAGTTACACACACTTCATATAGTTATTTAGAGCAAATGTAAAACAAGCCATGGTCGCTAGTGCTATGTAATCCCTTCGCTCTGTGTTACGTCTGACTTCTCCAATTTTCGCGCTTCAACTGAAAACTTGAAGCTTGAAGCCCTATTCTATGTGAGTGCATACCTGTAATTCCCTTGATGAAACTTAAATGGGAAAAATTGGATGTTTCTTTTATGATAGCAAAGCAGCCGATGATAAAGGAGAGACTAGGTACTATAACCTATTGTTTCTGTCAGGGCAGTAGCCCATAGGGCATAGGCTTTTCAGGAAAATCTATCTGATAAGACATTACTCTTCCATTTAATATATTGAATAAATATTTTGTATCTACGCGCTAATTAAGTGCCTCGACCACGATAGCTCATTTCTCCCCTCCGATTTGTCTGGCTGGCTACTAGCAGGAAATGAGTTAGTTGTAGTCACACCCCAGCATGGCTCCCTGTGGAATATATTGTTTTGATCACAGAATGATAATGGTTATTACTTTTCTGTAGTTTTGACCTTGTTTCAACCAAGATCTCTGATTGATGCCCCTGCAGCTTGATGAATACAACCATGGTCCACTCAGAGTTTGGCTACTTACAATAGCCCTTTGTTAAGGCACAGTATGGAAATTAAGTTCGAGGTGCACAACATTGTCCTTCTTTCTCTTCATCATAACGAGTTTGATAGCGAAAGTGAAGTTGCATAATAAAGCCATTTTCTCTAGCTACGAGTAAAAATTTGTTTTTATGAGCTTGTGGCGTATTCTGAGCATACCATAAAGTAGATATAGTTCAGTCCTGGATGCGGAGAAATTGCTTTAACCCTAATCAGGGGGAATTGAACTGCGCCGTACTTTCAAGAGGTAATGAAGTCTTGTTGGTTTGGTCGTTGAGTAGATCGCCACTAGGCAAACGTTTAAAATGAAAGAAATTTAAAAGTAAAGATTGAGCTAGATAATAATGTTTGGTGAAAGTTGCTGTAGTCATGCATATTTATATCGTCAGCGATGTTTGTGTACTACTGTAGGCATCACATTATTAGTCTATGCTCCTTGCATTCCTTTTCGGAAAATATACTCAAATAAGAACTATTATTCCACCAATTTTACAATTATTACCATATATAAATAAAGGAATTAGATACAAAGAGCGAAGGTCTGAGTAATATTTCTTAGAAGGCAAGGCTTTATTGTGATGCTGTTCTGGTTTGTTAAAATATTAACTTCATGCTGTGATTCTTCCTGACGGTTGTGTCAGCGTCTCAAACATATCATAAAAAGGTAGCAAAAACCCTGCAATTTACTCTCATGAGAAGATCGTATTGTCTTACGTTCTGGTTAATAAACCAGCCATATTCACAAAAGCATGACCCAAGTAAGATGGCGACCTAAACATAGCAGCATATTGTGATAATATACTTCTTATTTATGCAAGAAATGAATCGATAAAGCAAAATATGTCCAGTTTTATCACTAAAACTCTCATAATTCTACGTACCTTAACAGTAATCCTAATCGCAGTCCCAATTCCAATCAAGCAATCTCAAGAAATTCTGTTTCAATCCGAGATAGTGTGAGATTCTTTCGATTTATTTCATAAATTTGATCATGTAGCACTATGTTGATAAATCTCATGTTATCTTTTTTAATCTTAACGATCTTGTTCAAGTATTCGTAATTATTTGCTTCTCGCATACGCAAATATGTAGCGTTTGAATAGTAATGATTTCTGAAGTATGTTTGGCCGAGAAATTGAAATGGTCATGTCCTCTGTCCCCCTTGCATCAGAGGCTATGTAGATACGAATCATTGAAGGAGAGTATAAGGTGGGTAAATGATCGATATTTAGATTGATTTCTTTGAAAATGATCTTGTTTTATAAGTGTTTTACGAAAACATAAACTGCAACGTTATGACAAGAGATGATTCTCTGTTAGTACACCAGAGCTATGGAACTCCTTACCAAGCCAGATCAGGGGCCACGGGTTTCTAATAGATGATTCTAAAAGGCGTCTTAGAGCTCATTTTTTATCAAAGAGTATGGAAAATGTTTTAACCAAAGTATATCATTTTATTGACAATTTTTACAGTTTTTAATAGCTTTTATTCTAATTTCAGATCTTCTTATTTCGTGAAGACAACACAAAGCGATAACGAGCTAAAAGGAATTAGCGCTATATAAATGCACATTATTTTTATTGTTATCATTATTATTACTATTATTATTCATATTACGTAGAGCACACTAATTCTCAGGTCTTATTAAGCAACAATTCGATATTTGCCAAGTAGTCTCTAACACCTTGGTATAGGCAAAAGTGGCCAAAGAAGTGAAAATAATCAAGGAATAAAGTCTCACGAATAGAATTAAAGAGTTGATAGCTAGCCAGTTCGTAATCTTGCACTATTATGCATCTGGTCACCACACCTTTTTTTTTGGTTTTTTTTATTATTCACTTTTTTTATGCACCCTGATCAAGGCTGAAGCCACTTCTCGGAACGTCTTCCCTTCTGGTTTGACTTCTGCACTATCATTGCTTTCCACATAAGGACTGGGACCGAATTTTAGATTTTCGCGCGAAATTTCTCCACTCTCCAGAAGTTGTTTTGGAATTTTACTATGCTGATCAAGACGTTTAAATGTAATAGATCACATACACAAAGATTAAACATTAAAAGATCGGGATATAAGAGAAACAGTCATTTTACATACTAGAGTCGGCATGGAGGAGGGTAAAGACATCTTAATATTTTGCAAAAAAGGGGAAATTGTAAAGGCCTCATCAGCAATCCAAAAGCTGAAATCAGCTCAGGTTCGTAACAGTACTAGCGTATCTGTATATATATAGATCACACCACAAATGTGAATACTTATGTTCTTTCAGTTCAACTTCGTAATTACGATCAACATTACTTTTAAAAAAGTTTGAATTATGTTACTAATATACATTGATCGCTTAATATAACAAGCATACGTATGCTACCATATCGAGCGATCTGAAAATGCAGCATTGTACTGTTTTTATCTGATAAAATTGATCAACAGAATTACTTGTTAGATTGACATGATAATGTCATCATTAAATACTTAGCCTTAATAGAGCAAGTAAAGTTAGACGAATATACGAAATTCACTGAAATGTAGATTTATAGATCATGATCATTAAATGTCTTTTTTGTAAAAACGTTTTCATGTCTCAAATTGTTCGCTTCCTTTTTCAGGTGTTGCAGATCCTGAAAAGGTGTTTAGTGGACGGAATAGCAGAAGCAACCACTTTACTGAAAGCAGTTTTAGATGGTAAGAATTGTACTTGCACTCAATTAAATGACCAGTGGGTGTGTCACTTTTGTATGGTTTTGTCAGTTTTTTAGGTGGAGAGCACAGAAGGCATTTATGACAATATGAGGTTACACCAGAACGAACTTGCCTGGATTAGGGTGCAAGAAGGAACTACAACGCTAAAGTTTCAAAACGTCTTATTTTAGAACATTTTTAAGTTTATCTTTTAACAATTATGTACCAATCAAGATCAATGGCCTTGCACTGCGATAATCAAGATCACGGCCATTCATTACCCTAACGATCTCCGTTGATTTGTATTATATATGTGCATGATTTGGCGCACCGTACGCCAGAACGCAAGGAGATACACCATACCTAACATGAAGCACTAAAATGATATTCTATCTGCTTTAGCTTACAGGGAATCAAAGCACAGTGAAAAGAAAGTAGACGTTTTTAACTCCACGTTTGACGTAATCAATAAGGAGGATGTATCACGAGAGGTACGTTTTCTGAATCAGTTAATAGTCTATATACGTAGACAATTTAAGGCTTTATTTCAACCTCTTATACAAAAATCTAGATAGTATATTGAAATATTTTATACCATTGAAGCCTTAGAATATTTTCATCTCTTTGTTTTGATATGCTTACACAAATATACTCTTTGTTAAGAGGTAGGTATACTCGTAGTATAACTCTGCATTACACTTAAATTTAAGTATAGTAAGAGATGTTTATTTATGATACAGAACATCAAGTGAGCATGAAGTAGTACAACTATGATTTTGCTAGTTTTGCTATCCAAATAGTGAAAGATCTATATATCTTTTTAAAATTTTTTTGAATATATTTTTTTACAATGAAATTATTTTTTCATCATACATTACGTTTTCTGTTTTTTTTGGTATCAGCAATATACAGAAAGAGTGCATAAGGCAATGCTCATTACTTAATACCCACAGGTGATCATATGGTACCATTCTCATGGACCTGAGATTGTCTACACCATTGGGAATATATCTTTCATATGCTTGAGGGGCCTTGATAGTATATCAATCACTAAATTTGTTATCTTATATGCTATTAAATTTTGTTTTCCCCTAGATCCTTAATGACACAGTTGCAACCTTCACAATGGAAGTAAGTTTTTAAAAAGAGTGAGCAATTAGTAAGAGCATGCTATTCTTTGCCCCAGAAGTAGGCTATTCATCCCTGGTAGATTTGTGACTTTGATGATAAAATAATGATAATGTAACTACAATAATAAAATTGCATCACAAGGAACTGTGGTAAGGTGCCCTGTATATGTTTGGTGGATGAATAAAACTTTATCAGTAGCAACATGAAGACAAGTAAGTGGGAAGAGAGAGCTATTGTGACTGTGGTAACTGGAGGGAAGGTGTAGTCTTGTAAAGAGCTTGGTCAAGGAGGGGTGCAGAGATAATCCCAGGCAACATGATGGTAGGGGATAAGATGATCTAAGATGGGACACCAATAAAAAGAAACTGCATAATATTTTGTATTTAATTAGATATGTGCAAGTATATTTACAAATAAGCGTCACACAGACAGGGAAGATCAACTTTTGTAACAAGTACACAATTTCAGAATAGCATGGAGCTGCACTCCAGGAGAAAATGTAAATATGATGTTATTGTGCTATGTAAATACAATACGTAGAAATGCTTACATTACAGGACATCATTGCCAATAAGTTTGTAAATTGGAAGGTTGCTATATAGGCACAGCAGAAGAAGGAAATGCATTTGTGATTCAAATGTGCTGATATGTCAGCATTTTCACTTAAAATTGAAAAGTATGTTGAATATTTGGTCTCACCCAAAAATGTTTTATATGTAAACATTCTAAGTAGCAGGATGATAATTGATGTATCTAGTTTCACCATAATAAAATTTTCTACACAATTTAAGCTTTTGCCTGATGTTTTTGCACATAATGTGTATCATATACATGTTAATTACAAACTTGTCCTGCATGGTATAGCATGAAAATAGACAGGGTAGTGTTGATTTGAAGTGACACTAATAGACTATCAAAGGTAAGTGTCACAGTTGGCTAACTGCAATAAGAGAAATATGGCACTTAAGGGTATAGCACAGATTGCCATTTGCTGCTATTTATACAGAGAGTAATGGTTTTTGTCCAAATGTTGTCGTCCACAGATAGACACAATGGATGCAATATCACTTATTACAGTTGCAGACCACATTATAAGTGCAGTAAAGACTGGACAGATTATAAGTGATAAGTAAGTTTAATTTATTTATGATGATGATGCCATTTTAATGCCATGCACTCTCCTTTACAGAGGCTAGGGTGGTGTACATGTACATGGTACTTGTTACTTGAGATAGAGCACTTTACAAATAGATGCCCTTCCTGGTGTCACCAATGGTCCTTCTGGAACATATCTCACCAGACTATGGTGGCTCCATCACCATCCTTTCATCTGCATCTGATAATATTTTACTTTGATATGGTCTAATTAAAACTATCCATTTTCATGTTTATAATTTGATGTGTATTAAGGCATGAAGAGAAAATTCAACTTTTGTTGTACATTGATGCTGTTTAAGGAAATACTGTACTTTGTGCTTTAAATAAAATTTTTGCTTTACTGAACATGCATGTTAGGTGTATATTCATGCTTAATCATTCAGGTATGATCATTATCCTTTCTATCCTTTATAGACCATTAGAATTATTCTCTAAACTGCTAACCACCATAGGAAACCATGAAAGTGTGCCTTTTAACAAAGGTAAGAGAATCGATGTAAAGGCTTTTCATCTTTGCCATTGCAATAGACTAGAATAGATATCATACTTATTTCCCTTCTAATGTCAATATCTTGCAACCTCAATGAAGGTGTTCTTTATTTGCCTAAATACACCTGCATAGACTCTACACATTGTTTCTAGTGCTAACACAGTTCCATCAAATACATTTTCCACCCTTCAGTAATTCTAATAATCTGCTCTTCATTTATTTGTCAAGCCTATTTAACCTTTGCATGTTCCATGGTCTTGACTCAATCAGTAATTACTGTAACTGCAGCAAGCCTATTATATACTAATACAAGGACATTAACAAGCTTCAATGTGTAGAATTATTCACCTTGTGCTTTTGCATAGTAATACACATAGTTTGATGTTCATCACATACAAGCCCAATTTAGTCCCAAGATGAGGTCTAATAAGCACTTGATTTGTTTTATCCACATGCATATTGTCAAAGCTATTAATTTGTGATATCTGAAGTTATGAATCAACGACCTTTTCCCTTTCTGTCATTAATTTACACAACTCTAAGGGGAGCATTATGGAAGTAATTTGATATTTTTAACACCATT
Source organism: Carybdea cf. marsupialis auct. non (Linnaeus, 1758) (assembly GCA_010016065.2). NCBI lineage: Eukaryota > Metazoa > Cnidaria > Cubozoa > Carybdeida > Carybdeidae > Carybdea > Carybdea cf. marsupialis auct. non (Linnaeus, 1758). Next base: position 1,193 of record JAAAKL020016919.1, on the reverse strand, counting down.
CACTTCCCCTTACAGGGGCTACAGCAGTGCCTGTGTGCATTGATTGCAAATTTTTAGTGTCATCCCTGCCATTTTAATATTGATGGTGTTTTTACCACTTTATTCCTTTTTAGGACTTACCTTAGATACATGTTAAAAAGGACATAGGAACTGAGGGGGCACTGGGGGGCATGTGCCTCCCCAAGATTTTTCAATAAGCAAAGAGTGCACTTTTAGTAATAATAATGCCCCTTCAGCCAAAAAATGCCCCTTAAGTCAACAAAATGCACTGTTAGTGAACAAAATGGCCATTTAGTCATCATGTCTTCCTCTAAAACATTCAGTTTAAAACATTTTATTATCCACTAACAAGGGTTGCTTCATAGGCATGGGCTACGGCACCCCAAAGTGCCTTTTTTACAAAATTTAAATTTGATGTTTAATGAAAGGGATTAAAGACAAATAAGTTGTCCTCTAAAGAGATCTTCTGAGAGTGTAATTGAAGATAGTGACATAGGTGATGTAACAAATGACGCATGGTGAATTGAAGACATATGAAAGAATTTCCTCCTTTTCAATATTTAGTTCTTAATGCACTTTTTTAGTAGTTTTGTAACAAAATGCTCATCTCAATTAGAGATGTAGGGATCAGGGGGTACTGGGGGCACATGCCTCCCAAGGTTTTGTATCAAACAAAAGCTGCCCCTTTTGGTCAGTACAGTACGTCTTTTAGTTGTACTTAGATTGGTCCGATGGCTCAGTGGTTCTGTCTGCAGCTTTGAGTGCAGAATGTTCCAGGTTCAGATCTCCCTTATGGTGATTTGAAATTTGCCTGTTTCAACAATTTGTAAACTGAACCATCAAGGTGGCCACCAACCCAGTGGGTCATCCTTCTGGGGTTGGAAAATGGGAACTAGTTCATACTGGGGTCAAATTATTAAAGCACAAGGAAGAGCAGAGGTGCCCCTCTCTGCCTTTGGGCAGAAGCCATACAAAAAGAGAGACTTTGGGTCGCCCTTGTCTGCAGTCGAACAATTTGATTTATTTTTTTTAAAATTGTATTTATTCTGGTTTGGTCATGTATGAAGTTAAAATTATCAGGCTTCATATTATTATTTACTGTGGATCATGTTATTCACTCTTAAATCCAACACATAGTTAAGTGCCCTCTTATTGAAAAAATTGCCCTTTGACTGTTGCCCCCCCCCCCAGTT
>JAAAKL020016918.1:0-10831 GCA_010016065.2 Carybdea cf. marsupialis auct. non (Linnaeus, 1758) | reverse complement strand
TGACTCACCACTCACTCCCTGGATTGTAAGCACTAATGGAGGCAAGATTCTTGTCGGACATTGTAACTGCATGGCTGTATTAGGTGAAACCTGTACACACGTAGGAGCAATGTTGTTCGCCATCGAGTCCATTGTTAAAATTAGCAACTCAAAGTAAGTCACAGAAGAGAAAGCATATTGGATGCTGCCTAAACCTGTAACAAAAGTGCCTTGCAGTCAGGTGAGTGAAATAGATTTTTTGTCACCACAGAGCAAAAGGCAAAATTTAAATAAGCGGATCGAGGGGTACGCTAAAGAAGACGAGGAAAAAGCAATGAAAGTAGGATAAAGCCGTAGAGCCAACAAACGATGAAATTGTAGACTTTTACGACAAGTTATACAAGAACGAGAGTAAGCCTGCTACTCTATCTTTAGTTCCGCCATACAGTAAGGACTATGTTCCCACGTCACTGAACAATTCCTTTCCTAAAGTGTTAATCGATCTAGTAGACCCCTCAACTTTTCACATGTCGTGTTTAGAATTGTGTGAAAAATGTACACAGATTAATTTATCCGTCTCTGAATCAGAATGTGTTGCAGTCGAGCAAGAAACAAAGGAGCAGTCGAAATCTGCTGTGTGGTTTCGTTTTCGAAGTGCTCGTATAACTCCTTCCTAAATGAAGAGTGTGTGCCACAATAACAGCGACCTGCCCTCACAAAACTTGATCAAGCAGATCTGTTATCCAGATCAACAAGTTTTATCCAGAAGTTATTTTCGACTGCTGCCACTAGGTGGTGCTGTGATCATGAAAACGAAGCCATATCAAAATATGTGAGGGTGCAGTCCGAAAAACAAAACAACCTGTCAGTTTCGAAATCTGGGTTTTTAATCTGCGAACAGTATCCATTTATTGGCGCCTCTCCCGATGGTATTGTAAATTGTAGCTGCCGCAGTTTTCTTGGAAGTCAAGTGCCCCTATTGTATCAAGGAAAGTACCAATATTCCGGGAATAGGAGTTGCTTTATTTTTGTTTAGAAGAGAAGGGGAGTAGGAGACAGCTGAAAAGGGACCATGCTTACTACAATCAAGTGCAAACCCAGTTACATATGTTTCAAAAGGCAAAGTACGTGGACTTCGTGGTCTGGATAAAAAGAGATATCTTTGTTGAGAGAATTGTTGCTGACGAGGACATCTGAGAGAGGGTTATCTTGAAAGCTAAAACGTTCTCTGAGATGTGTGTGCTGCCAGAACTAGTTGACAAGTTTTATACAAGGATAGACACCAATGACAAGAATTTACCAGCAGCACTTTCTGATGAAAAGAAACAATGGTGTTACTTTAAGGGACTAGAGGAGGATGGCGTCCCATGATATATTGCGAGTCATCGCAATGCTCCATCAAGTGGTTCCATGCTGACTACCTAAAAATAACCAATATCCCCAATGGGCACTGGCAATGCCTGATTGCAGAAAGCTCCCGAAATATAAAAAGATGAAATCCCATTCAAAGTCAAAGAAACCAGAATCTATTTAGCAATTTTCGGAAGAGTACTTAGTAGTGTGTTTGCATTCTCAGCAAAAATGGCACCAGCAATCAATCAGAAGAATTTTCAAGATCCCACTACTCTCAGTAAAAAAATTATCAGACTCTGGCTCCATACCCAGTTGATATAAATGCCACAGAGCCCTGAGGACTTACACCAATTAAATATTTTATGGTATTGTGGTGCTTGTATGTCGAGAATGTTTGAGCTCTTGCCAGGAGATTTCCAGGACCATCAATGAAAATTTCAAAACAGTCAATTATTATGGCCACTTTTGTCTTGAAATGTTTTCTAAATGCCATTGGGGTTGTCTCCAGAAGCTCCGAACGCTCAGGCCATTTAATGAGAAACTTTGATCTTATGTATATTACATCTAATAATCTGTGGAACAGTCTTAACACAGTTGATGGAGAAACTTGGAACCTATCTCCTATGTCAGTTGTTGTAAGGTTGAGGTGTATTCTTGAAAAACGCAGTATGAAGTGCTGAAACTTTGTTAAGGAGCTTCTCGATGTATATGAGATAAATGGTTCAACAATGGAAAACACAAGGTTTAAGATGTAGAAATTTGGTAATCCAGTGTAAAATAGAACTCGACGATCTTCATTCTGAAATGAAGTCATTTAAATTGTACATAATCCATTTTGCTGTTTAGTAATGCTGTTTGCTGCTTTGCAATACTTAATTCCTTTTCCAAGTTACTTATTAAATCTCCAGTAAGATTGGTTTGACGCCCCTTGTTGCTGGATGTTTCTTTATCCTTGGAATCAGTGTTAAAGTCATTGTCGTGTTTATCTTCCTCTAACACTCGCAGCGCAGAATTTTCACCTTGTTCAATCTTTCTTTTCCGTCTTGATCCCAGTCTTTCATACCGTTTGCCACTTTCTGCGTAATTACTGCTAGAATTTTCATAGCCCATTCGTTGTGTAGGGACCCAACCAACATTTCTTGAATCAAATAGGGTAGCAGGTATGCTTGCAAGACATAAACAACACAAAACATATGTATCACATATTGTTGATGTCTCTGAATGAAGTAAAATATCAAAAACAGTTCTAATCTCATAAGATGAAAGTTAGAAAACAATGACAATTGTATATGTGATGGAAAAGAAACATAAAGGCATAATTTATCCAACTTCAGTTTCGCTGTGGAGCAATAGACATGACGGCATAACTTATCCTCTTTGCTATAAAATGTGTCTCTTGTTCAAGACCAACAAGTTCAACCACAGAAGCTTAACTCAGTGCTAAGAAATAAGAAGGTTGACATTTGGTAACGCTGGGAATGTAGAAAATACAGGATATTTGATGTTTGTGAAGGATTGGCTACATGGCGACCGAGGAAAACATTATTTAAAATTATCTGACAGAAAGGAAAATGATTAAGGAAGAAGTCAAAGGTATGATAGCTTGCAAATTAGTCACAAGACACTACCGTTCAGCCAGTGGAACCAAGGGGCAGTATTAACCCTATATGAAACTACACGAAATATCGAAAACATTTTAGTACTGAAAAGCTTTCTTCGTCTGACACTTCTCAGAGTAATTACCAGTCAGAATTGGAGTACAGAAGAAAGCAAAGAACTTATACCTAACTGTGTTTTAGACGTAGCCAATCAGAGTCTGACTGCCAGACTGGTGTTGTTTTGACCAATCAGTGTCTGTGGAACTGAATGGCTAACCAAAAAACCCCAATAAAAAAGACAAATTCTTGTTTGCACAGCAACGGTTTCCTTGATTTGGTGTGAACGGATTCAAGAACAGCTAAGTAAAAACAGACCTAGCTTCACTTATTACACGCAAGTGGTCATCCTTATACAATTTTGCACAGTCTAGGTTTTTATGCAAGTGCTGCATTATGGCAGACTCACATTGTTTAACAGTGATTTTTGTTTTAGAAACACGTGGTGGTGGCTTCCTTGTAGGAGCAGATGCTTGGTGAATACAGGACGAAATATGTTGCTTAATTCTATTAACTAACCTCAAAGTGGTGCGTCCGACATAGCCTGCCTCACACTAGCAAGAAAATGAGTAGACAACGATGCTGCCATTTGTGGAAGGCACACGGTCTTTTTGGTTAGGCCTTTAAGTGCTAAAAGTTCTTCGCTCTTTCGTGCAGTTTTAATGTTTTGTGCCACTAACAAACTTTTTAAACAGAATATGATGAGGATGATGATGAGGATGATGATGATCATGGTGATGATGATATTGTAGAGGCTACAATATTTTAGCCATACCATAAGGACGAAAGAACAAGGGACTAACGGTGACAAGGCCAATCACACGTGGTTGCTGGTATTTTTGAAGCAATTGTTTTCCCTTCAACTGTGGTAGCTCAGAGGCCAGACGTTGTGATTTTGAGCCATCACGAGAGTCGCGAGAAGAGATCATATTGAGACTGACTTTTTCTTTAGAGAAGATCTCTTATAATGCGAAGGAGCAGGAGAAATAACACACAGAAAATGACACGAGGAATACGGAGGGTAAGGCTAGAAGTTTATCATCGCCATCCAGTAGTCAGAGGTGAGACGTAGTATTTTAGTTTATGTAGTAGTTTGTTTCCACATAGTGCAAGGAACTATGAAAAGAATTTTTAAACGAACAGCAATAAGCAGTTGAAGTCATCTGTTTTGGTTATGGCGCACGAGATACAGCTCATGCTGGAGAGAAAAGAAAAGAACAGATACAAATTCAGATTAATAAAGGATCATCGGATCTCATGAAGTAGTTCCAACCAAAATCTCTTCAAACAATCTTTGACGTCGGAGGAGTGATGCTACTTCTTTAATACAATTGATTATCAAGGGCTGAAAATGTGGACGATTTCCTCCAAAGGATGATTTGATTTTGGATTTAGAAATGAAGCTGAAATATAGAGTCGAAGGACCATCACTTTTCCCCTTTCCTTCTTCCTTCACTAAGAATTAAAATGACAAAAACAAAAACAACAAAAACAGTCAAATTATTACCGTGCCTGGGCTACCTATCTTCGATGGTTACACCCTTCAATTTATTGACACAGTTGAAACTTGATTTCGTATACTATATCATACTTTATTCTCCAATTGGAGGAGTAGTTAAGGTGTCTGTTGCTATTCAAAGAAACACTGTAATAACAACAATGTTTTTCTACCTGAAATGACTGGGTTTCAAGCGCATATTAGCTGTTAGTATGTATATCTTTTTGTGCTTGTTTGGTAATGGGGGGAGCTTCATATTGTACACTCTCTTATAACACAGGGAGGCCAAATAATCCTATCCAGATGAGGGGACTAGTAGCTTTATTTCTTTGTTTATGGTATCTAGTCAATCACTTTTGAAACTTTCTGATGTTTCCTCAATATTTTTCAATGTGTGTGAAGGGTAATAAATAATGGTGGGGTTTATACCCTTTAGTGCCCTACAATTACGTCCCTTTTTTATATTACAGAGTTCCATTCTACATCTACGAAACATTCTCAGATGCTCTTTCGAAAAATTCAATCGGCTAATTTTTAAGCATTTACAGTGACATCTGAATGATTTTTTTAGCAACAACGCGTAAGGGTTAGCTGAAAAAATGATTTAAAACATATAGTTAGATTTTCGTCGTTGAATTTCTCCTTCACTGAGACAGAAAGGGGGAATATTAAGTAATAAAACAGTCAGGTCATTGCTATACAAACGATGTGAAATATAGTTAAGTAGAATTTCATCTGGGTTGATTCTTGTTTTAGGTCGATTACTCAAGGAACATTCTCAATGACTCTATTTACCCATCGTAGTTTCTATAAGCAACCGTTTAGGCACTACATGCTTGCATCCTGTTCTACGTAGAATAAATATTGGGACACATGTCCAGTACAACGTATTTCCTGACTCTTACTGATGTTTCTATTAATCCGGAACTCATGACAACTATAAATGCAGCAAACTGCTGGTAACGACTTTCAATCAAGTTCCCTTGCGCTTGGGGATCCCTGATTTTTAGATGATAATCACTAATATGATCTCAGCTGGATATCAGGCTGAAAGGTAAATAATTAAGTGGAACGATAAAATCGTTACAAAAGCTACGAAAATCTACTACGAAGGTACAAAAACTTTATTGCGATACGATCAGATATAACGAGGATGGAGGAGTCTTTGTAAGATCCCACGATGGCAGACACGTTAACGAGAGTTTAGGATCAAAGGCAAAGGAGAAAATATTAATACGTTCTTATTTCGCACCGATAAACATTCCTGAGTTGAAAATGCTTAGGCTTTCCGTGGGAGTTGCGACAAAGAATAAGTCTAGAATAAATAAATCAGTACAGTACAGCACAAATCGAAATGATAGGAGCGAGGGTGATGGATAATAGGCTGATGTGTTTTAGAAATGTTATTAGGAGGGTCAAAGAGTCTGTGTAACAAAAAGTTATGGATATAAAGCTTCTAGGGAAATAGAAACTTTTGAGGAAAGAGAGAAGGCTGATGGCCATGATAAAGGAGGATATGAGAGACATCGATACGACAGACAGGAATGTAAAACACAACATGCAACATAGACAAATTAACTACTCAGCGTCATTCCTATTACCAGCGTAAAAATTAGATGAATCAAAACCTGACCCAAAACCTTGCTATAAAATATGATGGTATGACACCATTTTTCGCTTTCTAAAGGAGGCTCTAACACTATCTGTGTTATTATAAAGTTATTCATAGAATGCGAAGGACTGAAAAAGAGAAGAAATGCAAACAATTGACATATGATCAGTGATACTTGTGCAGTTCATTGCTTATCTTCTTGTAATTTTAAGGTCAATTTTCTTGATATTTTATGCTTTGTTACTTAAACATATTCCTGTTACTACAGAATTTAAAGACAATTGAACAGGCAACTCATTTTGACCACGAAGGTTTTTACCGACTCTCTTCAGTTGATCTTCATCGGTAGAGAATCACAGTACAATAACAGACTATTTTTACATATAGAGATGAGCGAAATTAAGAATATGTGGACGTACAAGAGAAGGTAACATGGAGTTAACGCGCTAAAACGCCGACAATTTAAACTCCTTTTGCCTAGGAAAGCTGCGTTGAAAACGTTAAATATAAACAGACTGATAGACTACGTTACTTTGATGAAGGGTAGGGGGGCTGCAGGGTAAATGGATTGGATAGTAAACACGACGATTTGATTGCTGACAAGGTAACACTCCATAGCTGTCTTCTTGATTTTCTTTTCGTATGTCTCAAAAGCAGGACCCAGCCACGGAAGCCTGTCGTAAACTGGACATCTTTTCGGGCCAATTCCATGATCACGTGACAAAACTACAGAATTTACATTGTCTGGGTAGCCATTCGAATGGAAAATTTCTTTAAGGTTTTCCAGTTCGTTAGGGGGGGGGTGGCGTTGCGTCAGACAGGCAACGAGGGTCAGATTGACTGTCCGCCCACAGATCGAATCTCATCTGGTGTATAGACCAGTTGTGCTCCTATAAATACTAGTAATAAAGCCATTACAGCATTTCTTAACATACACATCTAAAAAAGCAGATAGCAAATTGCCATTTTCATGCTTGATGGTGAAAGATAGGGCAGGATGTTAGAATTGAAAATGAGAATAGAAATCATGTAGAGGTGATGATGATGGTAATGCACATGATGATGGGAAGATGATAAAGCAGTCATCTACGTAGCGCCTGTAATACAGACACGAATGTGCATGGTGGCCTTGGAGTGCACGTGTCTGGTGGAAGCCGATGGAAGCCAGTAGTTGCATCATTTAATAACTAAACAAATGCTGATTCAGTGATAGGTGGTGGTGACAGATCATCAGCATGATAAAGGGAATTAACGCAGATGTATGTATGTATTTGAATGTTTTAAAAGGATGTATACATTTTAGATTAAATAAAACCTGCTACTAAGATGTATCCTTTGTACACAAATTCCTAATTATGAAATAACTACTGATCAAATAATATACAATAATTAAAAATAATAACAATAATGAAGTAATTCCCAATTCGGACGACAGTAATAAGTACAGCTTATAAAATAATCAAGTGTCATAAAATGGTAGCTGATAACATTTAGGGGTAACTTTTATTTGTATTTATGTATAAGACTAAAAGAACGTCATGAACTTGTTTCTGAAATTGTCTTTAAACATTCTGATTTCAGTAAGCATTGCATTATGTAATTGCGCACCCATGAAGAAAAAATCGTTCTTATCAATTTTAACCTAACCTTCGGAAAGGGTAAGACGATACTACAGTTTCTTGTTCTCGAAGTATAATGGTTGACTTAAAAATAATGTTTAACATTGGAACAAACATCTCCATCAAAGAAGAATTGCATGGTCTTTTTTTTTGATTGTTTAGCTTTCTGACACAACCGACTATATCATGATCACTTAGGCTAAGGGAAGCAGTTATAGTTTTAGAGACACTTCATTCTCTGGTTGTTAACACTAGATAAAGAGGTATAAAGGTGTCGCTTGTGACTCTAGTTGGTGATTCGATGAAATTTTTGAGCCTATTTAAAGACAACACATATTTTAGTTCTTTGGAACAATTTTGATCGAGGTAGTTAGCATTGCTATCTCCAAGGAGTATACTTTCATTGAACGCTTCATTTACTGTGGTCAAAGCCTCTACCAGAAGATAATCAATGGTTACAGGAAGATACTTCCAGGAATCCGGGTCTGTAAAAACTGTCAACATCAAAATATTTCGAATAGATTTGCACAATTGGTGAACAATGGCACAACATCCAAAGAACACATGCGTACCTCAGATTAGAAAGATAGTTGTCACACTTCATCCGCAGAGGTGAAGGAATCTGAAACACTAGGAAGTTTCTTCAAAACCAGCTCCAAGATCTCGTTCAGCCACCTTTCGGGTTCATGCTTATAGGAGCCGTCCATGGACAATTTAGGCCCCAGCGGAACGTCTGTATTGTGTATCTTTGGTAGGTCATACATTCCATGTCTTGTTGATCTACAACGGCAGAGCGTAGTGTAATCTAACTCGAGAGACGCCCCCAGACTTCCTTATATTGTGCAGGGTGCTTTGCAACCTCTTTTCTATCGCTGCAGTGCGGTTCTGGGTGACTACGTTTTTAATCTTTACAAACTTATCCTATATAAAGTATTCAAAAGGTTTGTTGATGAACATTTAATATGCTCGAAGTAGCGAATTTATTTATGTAATTAAAAGCTTCTTTCCGTCAGCTTTTCACTTATCCGTTCTCAAATTCGTCCACATCAAAGCAAGAAACCGTTGCTTTAAAAACAAAAAGAATTTGCATTTTCATTAAGCCTTTCCGGGTGACCAATCATTTCCATGGACACTGATTGGTCAAATCTACACCAATCTAGCAATCAGAGTTCTGATTGACTACTTTAAAAACACAGTTGGGCATAAGTTTTATTGCTTTCATCTCAATTTTAATTCTGACGATATTGTACTCTGAGAAGTGTCTGAGAAGACGAAAAAAGTTAAATGTTTTCAGTATTTCGTACCATCAACAAACAGTAGTTATGATACAATGATTACAAGCACAAACCCAGAGGCTCATATGGCCATTTAAGAAAAATTCAAAAGTTGCCGTTCCTAAAAAAGACTTCTACATTTTTCATTATTTTCTTTGGATGATTTCTCAAACTTGGAATCAGCAGCACCATCAAATGCCTCAAGCTGTTAGTGGCACTATTGATATTTATTACTGTTAAAAACACGAACTTGTTATTTCAGTACTCAAGATTTATAGTCATGATCTGTACCCCTCCAACACAGAGTGACACAAGGGTCCGTACTGTTATGATTTATCTCTGTACCTAAATTCTTAAGACTGGTATCAATGTGAATAAATTTGATCTTTCTTGCTATGTTCTTAAGCTTGAAAAATAATACTGTACGTTCTCATGTATAGCATATTACGTCGAGTACTGTTAATAGCAGTAAATAATCGACAAAGAAGATTGCGTTTGCAATACAATTCAAAGAACATTACATATTGCAATGAATTTTCAGAAGAAGTTAATACCGCAATACTTTTTTAGCAGAACAGTCAAAGGCTTTGAAGTTGAGGTAAAATGGAAACACTTCAACTCGTATAGGAAGTTCACTATAGATAGGGAATAGGAGTAAATCTACTGTTTAAAAGTACATCCACCAGGATTATCAATAACACATAAAGAGGTAAGCGTTATTGACTTACCATGTCATCTACACCTACTTTTACATACGCACATTGTGATGCCTATCACTACTACTGCCTCTTCAACAAAATCAAGAATGGTTAGAACGAGCATCTGATAGTAACTGCGTAAATCAAACTTGCAGAAGCATCCCCCCAAAATTGATTCACTTCAAACCTTTTCAACACAGCATTGCAATTATCACGGTCAGATGTCAACTATTACGGAAGCTTTACAAAGACTCTGTCATACGCAGGTGTCAAGAATAGATTCCAGACAAAGGATACCTGACACGCACAAAAAAATCAGCAGAGCCACAGTGGGAGACACCTGACATACTTATCTAACGAGGGAATTTATATGATCAGATAAGAAGATATCAAGGATACTTGGATAAAGTGGAGCGTCATTTTCATTCAAAGTTTTTGGAAGATTGAGTCAAATATCAAATCAATCAACTGTTTGGTGAAAAGGCATTGCAATGGTTTAAACTGAAAGGAAGAGATATGCTGGCCTTATTAAGAAAATCAGGTCATCCGATGTAGTGAAAGTATTGGCTCACATATTTTATTATCTAGCTCATCCATGGTTGCCGGACTACATATCACAGGTCAATGGGCTATATTGTTTTTCTTCACTTAAAAATGTTAGTTAAAATATTTCTTTGGAAGTAACATCGAACCTCTACAGAATGTAAAACTTTAAAAAAAATTGCTTTTGCTATCACAGCATACTACAACAGATTCATGATGTATGGAATCTTTATAATGGAAAGCTTGTTGCATAATTTAGCCATTGCAAGATTGGCGGTCTTGTGTCAATTGAAACGTTGAGGAACAGTTGCTGAAGGTAAGAATTTGTTTCTAAATCGGTGCGCATATTTGTTGCAGCTAGATGGTGTTTAAATAAGCTCCCAATTGCTTTAACTGTTTTAATCTGGTAAAAAAAGTTAGCATACTTATTTTAAAACATCGATTCCTGTCAGCTATAGTTGTGTAGCTAAGGTAACACTGATATATGTCACATCACATCTAGCAGCGAATAATTGATATGCAGGTGTATGAAATGTGGTAAGATAATTAGTCGAGAGTTCACCGCGTTCTCTTGGACTGTATATTTTCCGCGCTGGAACT